>OY282449.1:141702069-141978187 GCA_958295655.1 Palloptera scutellata
CAACAAAGAAGTTCCATTAAATTTTGTGTGCGGAATCAAATTTCTGGTGCCGAAACGTTCAGAATGTTGCAAAAGGCCTTCGGTGATAATTGTATGTCGCGAGCAAGTGTTTTTGATTGGTACAAATTGTTCAAAGATGGTCGAGAACGCGTTGACGACGAACCACGTCCAGGACGGCCATCAACATCAACTGATGATCAACACGTCAATGAAATCAAGGAATTGGTGCTCGAGAATCGACGATTAACAGTCAGAGACCTTACTGGCATCGTTGGAATATCGGAAGGATCTGTGAAAACCATTTTAAAACGATTGGTTCCAAAATCACTGCATTGGTTTTACGAGACCATTTTGCCAAAAATTCGACTGATATCATTCCGCAACCACCCTACCACCCTATTCGCCTGACTTAGCGCCGTGTGACTACTTTTGGCTATTTTCTAAACTCAAAAAACCGCTTCGTGGACCGTTTGACCGTTTTGAGTCAATTGAAGACATTAAACATGAATCGCTAAGCGCATTGAAGGCTATTCCGGAAATTGACTTTAACAACTGTTTCGAGAATTGGAAAAAACGTTGGCACAAGTGTATTGGGGCGGGGGGAGGGGGGGGAGGGGGATTACTTTGAAGGGGACGAAATAGATTTGGAAGAATGAATAAAAAAATTTGAAATTATGAACAAAGTCTTACTAACTTTTGCCCACAGTAGTACGTTAGTCATTACTCAACTGATATGGACGAATGGGAGGGTATCGGTTGGTAATGTTTGGTAATGGCAATAAACAGCGGCCTCTAAAGACAAATGAATTTCATTTGAAGTGAAATCACTTTTCAAATTAAATGATACAGTGCTTAAAATTCAAAATTCATTCCGTAGTACCGAAATTTCAAATTAAAAAATATATTTTTCGAAAAGAAAAATAAATTTAATTTCCCATCGAAAGATATCTTATCCGAGTAGGTGATTGGTGAATTGTTCTGGAGATATTATTATCATTATTTAGATGAAATTCGAAATCGATCTAGTTTTTTATTAAAAATTGTGGACATTCTACAAGTGTGTGTTAATCCATTCAGTAAAATATGATTTCTTAATAAATTTTGCACTTCTGAGCCGCCTTAGTTGTTTTCTGTTTCCATCCAGTTCAAGAGATATTCAAGAAAATCTGTTTAGCGAAAAGATTTAGATTTTTAATTCTAAAAATTCAGTTTCTAATTTCTATCAAATCGTAACCAAGCAGATATATTTCAAGGCCATCATTCTGCCGAATGGAAGGAAAGGATGTAGGATGCGGTGGTGTAGCCAGGGGGGAGGCTGTCCGCCCCGCGTGTCACCATTTTTGGCGTGACACCCGCAATGTCCAAAAAGGGGAAAAAATATTATAAATACCTAAGTAGGTATGAATGTCTAAAATTATTCTTTCATTTGTTTTCATTTGTTTTTTTGCACGATGTGTTGGAGGAAGTGGATGCTACACAAAAATATTTGCAAACTCCAGGACTAACTGTCGATAAAGTAATAGCGAAATCGAATGCCCTAATTCTCTTTTTACAAGAAAAGCGGGAATGTTGAGTGGAAGGTGCATTGGAGAAGTCTAGTATTATTTGCTCAAAGCTCGGAATAAGCCTCAGCCGGCGTATAAGGTACAAGAAAAGAATGCCGGGTGAAACGGAACGAGATGTTGGTTTAACTGCTAAAGAAGAAAACAAGAGGACGATGCTTGAATGCATCGATCGTTTCTCGACAGAATTAAAGACTCGAACCATGGCATTCAATGATATAGCCGATATCTTTAAAATTGTGACAACAAATGACTTGCTGTATTGCACGGATTAAGAACTGAGTATCAAAGCAAAAAAGTTGGCGTCGCACTACGATGAAGTTGTACAAGAAGAACTTAAAGTAGAAGTACAAAGAGTTCGTAGACAAATTAAGGTAGCAAACATTGAATTTAAAGTCGTCGCAAGTAAATGGACTACGCTTGATTTGCTAACTTTTATTGTAGAATGGGACTTTATAGAGTCTGTTTCAAACGTATCTTTAGCTCTTTCATTGTTCTTAACAGTTTGTGTCTCTGTGGCTTCATGTGAAAGAAGTTTTTCAAAGTTAAATCTAATTAAATCATATCTTCAAATCATCCAAGATCTTTAAGAAGAACATGCTGTAAATAAAAATTTCCCTTATTGGTCTCATACTCGTGGAGGATTTAACTATTTTGTGACTTAAATTAAGTACGTATCGATTTAAGTTCACTCATCTTTATGAATTCCTGTATTATCTACTTACTTTTAAATAACAAATAATCGTACATACCTACACATAGTATAATTCTTCCAGAAGAAGAGGGGGAGGGGTATTATAGGGTGACACCATTTAGGTCCGCCCCGGGTGTCACCAGACCTGGCAACGCCACTGGTAGGATATTCCTATGTTATTTAAAGAAAAAATAAAAAAATAGGTAATAATTATAAATTGGAAACCGTCAAGGGGGGCCCAGGTACCTAGTTCTCTCCTGAATCCACCTGTGGTCAGTATCACAAAAACTTCTGGTCAGTTCTTTTGAGTATTCTAAATTTTTAAATTTCTTGATAAAATTTATCCCACAGAACAATCAAAAGAACAATTAATCACAAGTGGTCACCTTAGCATATTTGGCAGTAGTTGCAGGTCGCTGTATGGTGTAGTGGTAGTGCGTTGGACTGCTACGCAGAGTGTCCGGGGTTCGAATCTCGGCACAGGCAAAATCAAAAAGTAGAAAAAATAATTTTTCTATACGGCACCACCTCTTGATAGGCAATGGCAAACCTACAAGAGTAAAAATTGCTTTGAAAAGCTTTTCACTTTGCGTTCGGATTCGGCATTAAACTGTAGGTCCCTTCCATTCATGTACAAATATAACACGCACAACATGAGTGGATGGGAAAAGCGAAAAGCTCGGCCTAGGCCCTCCATGGGTTGTTGTGCCATTAAAAGTAAAGTAAGTAAGTAAGTAAGTAGTTGAAGGCTACGAAGAGTCCGCGGGATCGATTCTCGGCACGATCAAAAACCAAAAAAATAAAAATTTTTCTAAACGGAACCACCTCTTGGCATTCAATGGGAAACCGTCGAGAGTAGAAATTGACTAATAAAAAATTAAAAACAGTATGTCCTTTCCATATATAACTCACTCACCCACAACATGAATAGATGCCAAAAGCTCGAGCTAGGCCATCCATGGACAGTTGTGCCATTATAGAAGAAGAAGAAGTATAATCACAATTTTATTTCTCATATTAAAAAAAATAAGAAAGAATTTAAATTAAACCCAAAATCTCACACAATCATTCACTGACTCTGTATAATCTCGAAGGTATGCAAACATCATTTACTGAACGGTTTACAACGAAAAAATCTTCTAAAATATAATTGATGGGGAAAACTGTGGACTGAGAGAAATAGTTTGCCTCACCTCTTATTTTCAGAAACAATATTACATATGTATTTTAAATTTTTAGATAACTAAAAAAGTTTTGTTGGAGTTTTTCCAACGCCTATTTCATTTTAATACATACAACATCTTCATCTGGTTTTTATTTAAATATTCAATCAGAATCACTCAAACTTTCGTCTTCATAATGCACAGTTGATTGATCAGGCTGATAGAAAAATCAATCAAAATCCATAAAATGGATAAGACCATTAAAGTAGGATTTCAAATACCCTTTTCTGAGGTCATTATTCCAAAGAAGCTACTTGCTTCATATGGTATATTCTACCCCGTATGTAATTAAATTTTCCCATTTAATTTACGAACTATTTAAGTCGAGTAGATGAACAAGTTTTCTAAGCACTTTTTTGTAAATGTGATAAGATCTAAGATCTGTAAAACCCTGAAGTTAACAGTGATCGCTTAGTTCCCAAAAGATCTAGGCTTAGTCTTCACAAATAAATATAGTAAACTTACAATCTTCCCACTCGCCTTAGGAAAATAATACTAAGGAGTTTCTAAAGTTTTCGTGATGTTAACTAATAAAAACTAATTTAGCGAAAAAAAACTAAATTTAAATTTTGCATAATTTTGATTTTGAAATACTGTCAAGTTTTGGCTGAGCAAATAAATTTCGCGGTGAGTAACCATCTCCAAATGGTAAGGTCGGTGATAGCACTCCAGTAATAGGTTCATCCTTTGAATGTAGTAGATTAGATTAGCTTGAAACAGGGGCTGGGCACAAGACACCAAATCAGTGCAGCCAATTGTGAAGAGCCCATTGAATATCCTATGATAAACTTCCTAGGCTTGTAGTATTTGTAAAAAAAATGCTTAGATATCCCTGGGAGTTATATTGCAAACTTCAACCGTAGTTGGGTATGCAATAGTATGGAATCTTGTATGAGGAGACAGATTGCTGTCCGCAAGTTCGGTAAAACCGATTGCTGAAATTTTCATTTGGATCGATAAATCAATTCCTGCCATTTACTTTTTAAATATAATTTCACTTAAATGTTGCCCGCGGCTACGCTTCAAGTGGACCATTCTGAAGGTCCAATTTTGGCACATTTTTCACACATTTCAGCAAAAAAAAAGCATGTTATCGTCGAACGGTATCTTTCTCCATTGACCATAACGTTGCGGCCTTCATCCTTCATCGTCTTTGAAGAAGTACGGCCCAATGATGCCGCCTGCCCATAAGCCGCACCAATCGGTTCATTTTTCAGGATGCATTGGTAGCTGCTGAATTGCCTCTGGCTGGTCTTCACTCCAAATACGGCAATTCTGCTTATTCACGTATCCATTGAGCCAAAAATGAGCCTCGTCGCTAAATGGTCGTAGCTGGCGAAACACTTTTTTCACAGCGCATGAATTTTGATAATAAATTTCAATAATTTTCAAACATTGTTCAAGAGTAAGTCGATTCATTATGAAATGGCAAACCAAACTGAGCATAAATCAAGTGACAGCTGTCAAAAAGATCAACTCCGAAAAAAGTATTGCCAGATTGAAAACCACACTTCTAAAAGAAACACCCTATATAAGAAATCCTGTATGATAGGACCTGCGAAATTTAACGGATATTTCATTGCCCGCAAAAAAACCATACCACTCTTATCATAATTTTCAGAAAAAAGTTCAACGAATTCTAGTAAATCAGTTTTGAAAACAGTAAACATAGTTGTGAAAACAACACCTGTACCTTTTATATGAAACTAATTGCTTTTGAAAATATTAATAAAAAAATAATTTTTTTAAAGCAAAATAGGTGACGAAAAACTATTTTTTTTAAAACTACACAACTTTTTTTATATTTATTTTATTGATACATTCAACACACAGGGTGTAACCCTATTAATGCAGAGCATTATTTTGAATGGAAGGAAGATTGATAGGTGGAAGGAAGAGAGAAGGAGAATGAGAGAGGGAACTTAAACTTACCTAAGTTTATTTAGAAGTAGCTACCTACATAAAATTCATATATTTCAGATTAGCAACATCAACCCCAGTATACAACGTACAAGCCAGTGTAATTTCAGAATAAATCAAACATTTTTTGAAAAAAAAAAAGTGTAAAGTGTTTTTATGTGTTAATAATTTAGGCAAAGATTTAAAACGATGGCTTAATTATTTCGACTTCAATAAAGAATCACTAAAATTAGCAGTATTTTTTTAATAATTTCCCAAACTTAAAGTTTCACGATGAAATTAAATTAACCTTCTCTCAAATTGGTCACCTGCGTATCTTGGGCAACAAATTGTTGCACCGAAGGTGATAAACTTACCAAAATTTGATGTTGTTCAGATAAAACATCAAAAAAAAAAATATGTCTTAGGGTCTTTGCAACTCGTTATAAGCGCAAAGTACTGTAATTCACTATACTGTCGTCGCGGTGGCCTAGTTGGTAATGAGATGCAGAGTGGCTAAGGCTCAAATCTCGGTATAGGCTATTTCAAAAAGTAGAAAAAAAAATAATATTTTCTTGCACGGCACCACCTCTTGGAAGGCAATGGCAAGTCTAAAAGAGTAAACATAGCCTATGAAAAGCTTTTCACTTCCTACCGTTCGGATTCGGCGCAAAACTGTAGCTCCCTTCCATTGATGTACAAAAATATAATACACGCAACATAAGCGAAAAACTGGCCCTTGATCCCACATGGGCTGTTGTGCAGGGTGCCAAAAAACAAACAAAGCTAAATCAAATAAAAACCAAGAAGAAGAAGAAGAAGTAGTAGTTCTGCAATTCACAAAAATTCTAAATCAATTTCAAAGGATTTAAATTTTTTTTTTAATTTTTAATTTTAATTAATTTTTTTACTATGGCAACATGTGACTCTGAAATAAAAGCCAACTTTGACGTGAAGATCTACTCTGACGGGTCCCAAATGGCTTGAGATGTAGGTTCAGGCGTCTACTCACAGTCTCTCCAGCTATCCTCATCCCTAAGCCTCCCCAACGAAGCCCGTGTATTCCAGACTGAATTACTGGCAATAAGGGAGGTCTGCTTATCGCTCTATAACATCAGGAACACTGTCTTTACAGACAGTCAAGCTGCCTGTTGAAACCGTAGATTCTTCCAATATAAATTACAAATTAGTTCTGCAATGCAGGAAGGAACTGCAACTCTACTTGATCAAGGGCTAAAATATTATTCTACTATTTGTTCCTGGCCATAGGAACAACGAGGGTAATGAGAGGGCAGACAAGCTAGCTAGTATGGATTCGGCCCTTGACATCGCTACAATGAAATATTTTTCGCTGTTCTGTTTCACTACCTCACTATTACCGGGCAGAAGTGGAAAAGATGGACTACCTGCACCTTGTCTAGGAAAACGTGGCCAGAATATAATGACTGCAGGACAAATCAATCGTACCAATATTTTTCACAATTACCGCTGTTGTCAGAGGCAACTGGCAGGTGATAGAACATGCTTACTTACTTTTAATGGCACAACAGCCCATGGAGGGCCTAGGCCGAGCTTTTTCTCATTCACTCATGATGTGCGTGTTATATTTGTACATGAATGGAAGGGACCTACGGTTTTATGCCGAATCCGAACGGCGAAGTGAAAAGCTTTTCATAGAAATTTTTACTCTTGCAGGTTTGCCATTGCCTGCCAAGAGGTGGTGCCGTGTAGAAAAATTATTTTTTTTCTACTTTTATTTATTTTTTTTTTTTATTTTGCCTTTGCTGAGATTCGAACCCCGGACACTCTGCGTAGCAGTCCAACGCATTACCACTACGCCAAAGCGGCCACCATAGAACATGCAGCAAGACTTAATCCTTCATTCAATACTTCCTTCCGGTCGTAGCTGTCAGGGGAAGAGGGCGACACGGAAAGTCTCTTTCACCATTTATGTGTCTGCCCAGGTTTAGCAAGAGCAAGACTTCGCTCATTTGCCAAACCATTCATTTCTCCAACACATTAATGAAAGCTCAGAAATGGTGATAAAAAGCCTATTTGAGTGGCCATAACTCTTGAGGGTTCAGATGCAGAGACTTACACACGCCTTTTACCAAAAAACAATTAAATAATACCAAATGAGGAATGTGACGCTTTACACTAATTATGTTTGTCAAATGAAAGCCTAGAAAAACGTGGCAAGGATATATATAATGACCTCAGGACAAATCAAACTGACCACTCAAACAACAAGTACAACATTGATGCAGTCAATCGATACTCGCTGATCAATGAAAACTTATTTAAAGCAGTATTTTATTTATATTGTGTTAAAGAGCAAAAACTTAAAAGCCAACCATCCTTCTTCAGCCACTGGATCGATCAGTTAGTACCCGTCAATATATAGAAACTTGATTCTCTTGCTTCAGCAATCACTTAATTATTTCTTTCAATTTTAAGCACGCAATGCATAATAATCTGATAACAATCTGGAGCGAAATAATTGGAATTGACTTAAATCAAGATCTATAATTCAGCTGCAAGGGATTGTAAAATCGTTGATTAATGGCAATTTTTGGCATAATGGAAATCAACCTTCTGTGTGTGTTAGAATTTAATGTCGAAAACACAATTCCATTTACTTAATACCATATTTGCGAAATAATCAAATGTATTGAATGGATCAACTGGTTTAACAAGTACTCGTAAATCATTCAAATCTCGTATTTTAATCGTTACAAAAATTGTTGATACAAATGATCTTTCCAATTTGATTATTTGTAGTGATTATTATTATTATTATTATTATTTGTAGTAGTAGAAAATTCCAATAACATAAAATTTTAAGCATTGTTTTTCTTATTTTTATATATTTTTTATTTTTATTTTTACTTTTTATTTTTGTCAAACCTTTTTACATATGTATTTTGTGTCTTGCTTTCAATCAAAGCATATCCATTCCTTGTATCATTACTATCGAAACTTATATAATGCAAGTTGTATTGTAATTGTATTTTTTAAAATTATTATTTTTTGTTATTTCCATTCAATTTTGAATGATACTTGGTAAAGCTGCACAAAAACCTCATATCCTGTGGAGTGAAATGTGCAAACAATTATTCACTTTTGTGTCAAATTAAAGTATTTTCGCTCATGTGGAACTTTTCTTGGAAAAACAAATATATTAACAGAAAATAGAAAGTAGAAAACATCAAATGAAGTTAAATAATTTTGTAATTTTTTTGATGAGTATTTTTTAAATTCTTGTTTTTTTTTTACATAAAAAATTTTAATTATTTTTTTTTTTTTTTTTGGTAGAATTACCAAAATATTCGCACTTATTCTTGAAATGTAAGTTTTAACATTGTTTTTTATTATTTTTTTTTTTTTGCTATATCTTCATATATAGTTTTCGATTTGAGTGATTTGTCATTTTTCGTTTTTGTTTTTTTTTTAGTTTTGTTTAATAAAAACGCGACGGCAAAAAGGTAAGAAGAAAATCGCGGCGCACGCAACACATCGCACTGTACTGCACTGCACTGAATTCACTTGATGGGGCTTCACTATTTCGATGGCTGACTGACTGACTGGCTGCATTGGTTTGTTGGTTGGCTGTTGGCTGCCTGGTTGTGTTGACTGTGGTGGCTGTGGCTTTAGCTTTAGCTTTAGCTTTAGCTCCCGTGTGTGGGGTCACGACGGCAACGACAACGGCAACGACAACAAAACGAGAATAGGAAAAAAAAAAAAAAGTTTCAAAATGGCAAAGTCACAAAAGACAAGCACTTTGACACTGTCTGTCTGCCTGCCTGCCTGCTTGCTGCCTTGCTCTGCTTTGCTTATACTTGTATGCCGTGGAATTTCTTCTATCCACATGCCAGCCAGCCACTATGCTTGCTTGCTTGCTTGGTTGTTTGATTGTTTGTTGTGTCGATGTCGTAGTCGTAGTCGTAGTCGTAGCCGCTCGTACGTTCGCTCTCGTCCAATACAGACGGCGGCGGCGCGTTTACACACGCCTCACGAAAAAAAAGCGACAGCCAACACACAAAAAATTATACAGTATGTATGTACACAAAAATAAAAAACAAAAACCATAACCGAACCCGAAACAGAAACAGAAACAGAAACAGAAACCCCCAAATGAGAACGTCTTGGCTTTAGCTTTAGCTTTAGCTTTTGCTTAACTTTACTTTGTTTTCTATTAGATACAGAGGCAACGTGCAATGTTGCTGCTGCTTGCTGTTGCCGTTTGAGTTGCGATGCGGTGCTGCGCGTTATCTCATATGCGAAAATCCGAGCGAAATACCATGCTGCAGATACACGATACAGATACAGAGATACACTGTGCTGCCGTCTGCTTGCCACCACATACATACATAGAAGATGATGATGATGAAGAAGAAGAAGTAGAAGAAAGAAATGTTCGATGTTAAGAAAAAAAAAAAAAACAACATCAACAACACATAAATAAAAGCGATAACGAACAACGTGAGTGCAAGTGACTGGCAACGACTTGCCGCTCGCTGTTGCTGTTGCTATTTCTGATGCTAAAAAAGAGATATTGTTGCTTTTGCTCCTGCTACTTCCTCTACTTGCTGATTTTCTATTTTTTTATTTATGTTTGCAGCATATTGATGATGCCGAGAGATGAGCAACCGTGATTTTTGTTGTATCTGTGTATCTGAATCTCAATTCAATAGTTGGAAACAGAAAATGTGCTTTTTTGTTGCTGCTGCTTGCCGTTGGTTGCTGGTAACATTTTAGTAGCACGAGTAGGTATGCAAGAGCATAGAATTCGAAATTCGAATTGTATACAAGAAAAAAGAAGATTTTTAGATGTACGAGCATCTCACAGATACAACGTACCGAGCCAAACGAGCAGACAGCATAATCGGTAGTTGGCGACGCAGCATGATGCTCTGCAAAATTGTTTGCTTTATTCATTGGGCGGCTGTAATTATTTGAGTTGCTGCTGTTAAGCATCGAGCATCGCTGTTGCTTTGCTCTGGCTGTTTGCGCCGATTGCTGCTGCTCTGGTTTGCTGCTGCTGCCATCGATGATGACGCGCCGCAGGAGGTGACTGTTGCAACAGCAAATGCAACACCAGCAACGACACCAACACCAACCAAACATTCAACATCAGCACACCATATTGCAGCGCCTTTATTATCACTTTTTCAAAGGCATGTCGTTTCTCGTTCGGTCGTTCGGTCGTTAGTTTGTTCGTTTGTTCGTTCGCTCGCTCGCTCGTCAGCCGCCCGTCCTCCAGTCTCTGAGGACGGGCGGCTCGGCCTTCAGCCGTTCGCTTATCTGATTGTCTCTCCTCCGTACTGTTTGTTGCTTGCAACATTGGCATATTATGTTGCTTGGGTTTTTGTTTTTGTTTTTTTTTGTGTTTTTGCTAAGTATTCTTGTATATTGTTTACGCAACAATGGCCGCCACCAATGTTTGCAGGTATATTCGCAGATATTCACCACACTCTTCACATGGTGAAATTGTTGAGTTTTGATGCTTGTAGGTAGTTTCTGTTTTATTTTACTTCCAAAAACCAGTTTCTTCGAATTGCAAGTTTCACGCACACACACACGCATTCACACATATACATACATATGCACACACATGCACACATTTAGTGTTTCTGCAAGGATATCTGCTTTTATTATGTTGTTGTTATTGTAATAGTGTTTTATTTAATTTGTTGTTTTGCCTCTTTTTTTGTTTTCTTTTTTGCTTTTTGTTTTGTTTTTTTTTTTTTTTTGCTACTCTCTCCAGCAGCCAAAAGCAGATGTTTTCTGTAGATAATCAATTTATTTTGTTTTTTCATTGTTGTTGTTATATTTATTGTTGTTAGCTGATAGTTGCAGGAGGAACAATGGCGCTACTCTACTCTACTCTACTCTTGAAGTTAAAACCAAATACTCCTCGTTACTCGTATTCGCATTGTATTCATTTGTAAGCGCAAGGATTTTTTATCAATGAATATCTTACAAAAAGGATTTACATGAAAATATCTACATACATAAATATGTATTGTATTGCATGTATGTATGTATGCATTTATAAAGTGAAGGAATAGGAAAAACCATGCCATACTTGAGATGGAAATGAATGTTCGTGAATCAACAGTCTTAAGATATTTCGAATTATAATTGCATGCAGCAGAAACGAGTACAGATGCGCTTACGCTAACTACGGCAAGGAAAGGACTAGAAAAAGGGAATGGACAGCATTCGAGGAAGTGTGTGAACACTTTCCTTACAATTTTAGAACCTCGCTTACAGACTCTTTAACTTTGTGGGCGCCTGGTTGCGATGAGCGATTTTTGTGCGATGTGTAATGTCGCCGGTAACTTTCAAACCCTACTGCAAACTCTGCTCCAAACCCTACAAAAAAAACACAAATTTTTGATTAGTACGAATTTTTTTTTAGAATCTTGGAGAAAAAAAATTTCGGATATATTTTATTTATATATTTTTGAAAGGTTTTTTTTTTGTTTTGCAAATTGGTTCTATCATAACTTCAAGGTGTTCTATTTTTGTTTTTTTTTGTTTTAGTTTCGACCAGGTAGGTGGGAATCTTCATAGATATGAGTAGCACCGCACTACTCACTTGCTCGATTCGCATCCATGCTCCTACGGTCTAAGCCGAGGTGTCCTACGAGTGCTGTCCTGTGTGTCACTGCGGCATTACCAGTAAAGGATTTAGTTCGCGGGGGGGCGGGAGGGGAGAGGGAGGGGGAAAGGTTTCGACGCACTTCTCTATTTAATAATTTGCGCACCTCATTGCTTGCTCGCCTTTTCGCGCTTGAGTCATCATGTGTGCTATGACCTCGCAGCATTCATGCGATGAAGTTCTCCAACCCTTCTGGGATGAAAAGCTCGCCAACACTCATCTGGAGCTGATTTCTGGCATCCACAAATCTGTCGCATTGTAGTAAGATATGTTCAGCATTCTCTATTTTAAATTCAAAAAATAGACAGTACGGATGTTCACCTGGGGTGTATTTGTACAGATACTGGCGAAAGCATCCGTGCCCAGATAGGAAGTGTGTGTGGTGATAATTTATCTCCCCATGGTTCCTATTAACCCACCTCTCCACGCTAGGGATCAATGTCCTCTTCCACCGACCTTTTTTTTGAAGTTTTCCATCGACGTTGCCACTGCATCAATGCATTTTCTGCAACCGTTATGCGACTTCAGGATTTTCTCTGACTTCTGCAGCTAGTCTTGCCATTATATCTATAGGGCATCTGCTTGCTAGTAGGTTCGCCGCATCATCCGACACTGTTCTAAATGCACAGCATACTGAGGCAGGTGGTTTCATGTACGTGTATACCTCTACCGCATACAGTAGGATTGACGTACTAACACTTGCCGGAAGAGTTCTAATTTCATGCCTTGGGCCACCGACATTAGGCATTAATCTTGCAATTGCCATGCTCGCTTTTCTAAACTTTTCACTTGAATATGTGTGTGTATGTGTTGATAACAAAATCCCAATAATTAAATATAAAGTTTCAATGGAAATTCGAACTTTCAAATGGCCTGTGAACTGAAAATCATTAGAAAAAAAAATAAAGAATAAAGTTACACATTTTGAAAAAAATTTTTTTTAAATATGTTCAACTCTTTTAAAAAAAAAAAATCAATCCACACCCTAGTGTGCATATAGCGTGGAATGTATAGCATGCCCCTTGATGCCTTCAGATCAATAGGTTTAATTTCTGTAATTCGGTTGTTAGTGATCCAGAGAACTTTACCAGGTGTACAAATATGAAACAAGTAATGACATCTCATGGTGGTCGCTGTGGTGTAGTGGTAGTGCGTTGGACTGCTACGCAGAGTGTCCGGGGTTCGAATCTCGGCACATGCAAAATTAAAAAGTAGAAAATATAATTTTTCTACCCGGCACCACCTCTTGGCAGGCAATGGCAAACCTATAAGAGTAAAAATTGCTATGAAAAGCTTTTCACTTCGCCGTTCGGATTCGTTACGTCCCTTCCATTCATATACAAATATAACACGCACAACATGAGTGGATGCGAAAAGCAGAGCCTAGGCCCTCCATGAGGTGTTGTGCCATTAAAAGTAAAGTAAATGACATCTCTGTGTCGCTAGGTAAAACTATACGCTCTCTCAAACCAAATCATTGCCGACATTTCTTTGCATTTATTTAACAACAACAATTGACCGATTTAATCCGTGCTTTGCGCCAAAAACGTCCAGAATATCAAGCTAGGCAACACAAAGTGATTTTTCTTGATGACAATGCACCATCACATCGAATAAAACAGACTCGGGAATTGGTAGACTCGTACAGCTGGGAAGCTCTCCCCCATGCGGCTTATTCACCAGACTTGGCTCCATCTGACTACCACTTATTTTCATCAATGGGGCACACAATTGCTGAGCAGCACTTCGATTCTTACGAAAATGTGAAAAAATGGCTCGAGGACTGGTTTGACTTTCAAGATTGAGTTAAAAATATAAAAGTATAGCTGGAGAGTAATTTATTTGTGTACCATATTAAGTTGCTAATCAACTAAAAATTTTAATACCTGTGGGTACTGCAATAATTATTGTTGCTGAAGTGAAGTAAGCTCGAGTGTTTTCTCTCTGAAAATGACCGGTTTCATACTTGTAATTTTGTTGTATTCCAAAGGCAGCTTTTTTTATTATATACTATTTTTTATTACATGACCACACTAGACGATCGAAGGCACCTTAGCACCGCACTTTCGTTATTATTTTGATAATAAATGTAAATGTAATACTCTTTTCTAAATTCTTAAATTACTCGGTTTTGTCAACCCGTATCTTACGTTCGCCCCTGACTCCTGACTACTGAGTCCGATCATTTTTTCCACTTCTTCAATTACAGTAGATACTTTATTTGTAAAGCCAGCATAATACCTGCATTGCAAGCAGCTCCAAAGTGCCATTTTCGGGTTGACTTCCCTCCTTCTTCCTTGCCGTCAACTATCTCATACATTATACATAATTGTTGCTTCTATATAAAAATCCAAATTTTGAGAGTAAAAAAAACCTAAACCCTTCTTTCCTCTGTCTCTGGATCTACCAATGGCTGGCAATTTTTTGGCTGCTTCGTATAATAAAATAAATAAAATTCAATCAAACAATTGGCCGTTGAACAAGGTGTCATATTCAGTGTCGTATCCTCTCATTTTTCCTACAAAATATTACAACATTATGACAATACGACATGATACCTTGTAAATCCCCGAAATATATCTATTAAATTAAACTATAAAAAAAAAATGGGAGCTAACAAGTTATTACAAATCCATTTCGGGCATTCACATTTGCATTTCTTCCAAAAAACTTCACTGAAAGGGGAGAGTGTATGCTAGGCTTCAGTGGCGCAGATATGAGCGGGAGAAAAATGGAAAACATCACCCTCTTTGGATCATTTATTGAATTGATTGAAGTCGGAGAGGTTGAGCCATTGTATGAAATAAAAAAATTGTATAAAATAAAAAATAGAAAAAAAATGACGCTTCCAAAATTTTATCTACGCAATTGCTAGGCTTTCAATTTTGAATGCGTTTAATACAATATTTCATAATTATTTTCTAAACAAATTAGAATGCGCTGTTTTCGTTCAGAGTCACCTTTGATTGTCATACTACATTTTTTAATTTTATATGCAGTTTATATAAACACAGGGTGTACCCCTATCCCCTATAAATGCAGAGCATTGTGTCGATTCGAAGGAAGTTTGATAGGTGGGAGGAAGAAGAAGGGAGAATGAGAGAGGGAATGCAATTTTTTTTTATATAAAGTTTATATAAACACAGGGTGTACCCCTATCCCCTATAAATGCTAAGCATTGTGTCGATTGGAAGGAAGTTTGATAGGTGGGAGGAAGAAGAAGGGAGAATGAGAAAGGGAATGCAATTACAAGAAATACAAACTAACAAGCAGTTAACCTGAAAATTGAGAAAAATTAACGTGAGTACGAGGAGCAGGGCCGTGGAGAGAGAAACTGCGTCCCTGGGGGAAAAGAGGCCTTCCAAACGTTTCGCTACACTTAATGATTTTTTTTCCTACAAAAATTGGAAATATCAAAATAATGAACTTATCGAAATTGTCACCTATTAAATAATTCCAACGTAGTACAGGGTGTTTTTTTTAGCAGTGTGGTTTTCAAGAAGAAATAAAACATATATAATTTAATGTTATGGCCAAGAATTTTGCTTTATTATAAAGATAAGGATTTGCCATTATGTTTTAAAAACGATTTCGGGCAAGTGGACAACGCATCTGGTTCAAATAAATTCCAGCCGAGAGGCCCAATTTTCGACCACTTTTTGCAGCAATTGGGGCCGTATGTCAGAAATAACGCGCCGAATATTATCTTCCAAGGCGTCAATCGTTTCGGGCTTATCTGCGTAGACAAGCGACTTCACACAACCCCACAAAAAATAGTCCAGCGGTGTTAAATCACACGATCTTGGAGGCCGTGCCACCGGCACACGACGCAAGATAATGCGCTCACCAAAAGTTTCCTTCAATAAATTGATTGTTTCGTTGGCTGTATGGCATGTAGTCGGCGGTCTTGTTGGAACCGAAGGTCGTCCACATCAACATCCTCCAACACCTCCAATTCTGGTTCGAAAAAGTCATTAATTCGTTAATCAAGAATCTATTGCGTTCCCCATTGTCTGTAACATTATGACCGGCTTCATCTTTGAAGAAATATGGACCAATGATTCTCTCTGCCCATAGAGCACACCAAACAGTAACTTTTTGAGGATGTAACGGCGTCTCAACAATGGCTTGTGGATTATGATCACTCCAAATGCAACAATTTTGCTTATTAACGTACGCATTCAACCAAAAGTGAGCTTCATCGCTGAACAAAATGTTCTTGTGAAATTCGGGATCGGTGGGCATTTCGTTTTGGGCCCATTCACCGAAGGTGGTCGTTCGGCTTCAATTCTTGCACGAGTTGGATTTTGTAAGATCGCAAACCAAGATCCATCCACAAAATCGTCCTTAAAGTGGATGCGGACAGCTCCAATTGTTGCGCGCGATGGCGGATGGACTCATTCGGGTCTTCTGCGATACTCTGCTCCACAGCAGCAATAGCGTCTTCGGTTCGCACTGTAAGGCGTCTCTGAGGATGCGCATTATCCACTAGAGTAAACGTGGTGCGAAACCGATCCATAGTTTCTCGAATTACCGACTCTGCTGGGCGATAATGTCGACCGAATATTGGACGCTGCAGGCGATACGTCGCGCGAACCGAACCATTATTTTGGTAATAAATTTACACGATTTGCAAACATTGTTCGGGAGTAAGTCTATTCATTATAAAATGGCAAACCAAACTGAGCATAAATCAAGTGACTGCTGTCAAAAAGAACAAATCCGAAAAAAGTATTGCCAGATTGAAAATCACACTTCTAAAAAAAATCACCCTTTAAGTACAAAAAAATTGATAAAAAAAATTTTGAAATCTAACTAACTTTTTACAAATTATGTATTTATTGCTTTCCAAGATTTTTACAGACTTTCCTATCAAGTCCTCTCCTCAAGCCTGACTAGGAGTTAATACAATGTGACTACATTTGTGAGCTAATCAATCTTCCTCATAGGGGAAAACTCTGAGTGTTGAATTATATATTTTAAAAAAAACCACAGTCACAATCACAAAAGAAGAACGGAAAATATTAATTTTTAAACAATTTCTCTATTGGGTGTATTAACTTAAGGGAGGAGGGATGGGGCCTGGGGGCATATGACACAAGGTAAGATTCGTGACAGTCTCAGGTGCGTCCATGTTCAATTGGTGCGCTTTCTATGCCTCAAGTTGACACACAGCCATCACACACACATCTGACAGCCGTCAGCAGGGAGCTGACTAGCACTAATGTGTGCAGCGCGCTTCTCCGTGGTCCTTGAATGAATGTTTGTGCGTCGGTCTTGCAACACACCACGTTAAAATATAATACCCACAGAAACCTCAAAAGCAGCCAGATGCAGCCTAAACCGATCATAAGTAAGTCATTAACTTAAGTTAGCTATTTAATTTAAAGAATTTTATTGTAAATAAAACACAACATGTTGAGGAATTTGCCATTTCTGCTATGCCCGAGTAATACATACCACAATACTGGCTCTTACCACATACACTGTAAAAAGAAGAGAACTGATTTGTGGCATAATTGGTTCCATTTTATTTCTTTATAGCTGGTTTTGTTTTGGGCGCTCCTTACTTGTTGCAATTATTTAATTAAGTTGCAAATTGCTCTATGTTTATGGAAATGCGCGAGAAATCCTGTTCTACAAAAAAAAAATATATATATCAATAATTGTTATTACTACAACAGGCATCCCTTGTATGCCACTAATGTAGCAATTAGACAAGTGATTTATTATTTCTATGGAACAGGTGGTTTTTTGCATTTCTATGATCAAACATGGAATAAACAACATTAATTAGAAAAAAATAAGTGATAAAAGCATTTTTGTCATTCCTTGTAATTCCTTTTTTAAATATATTTATTTTTATTTTTATTTTTAATTGTTAATTGCAACATTGTTACGTTTAATCAACTTCTTGGAACAATAATTAATTACTTTTATGTTGCATAAACGTGGCATAAGTAGTTCGGTTTGCTACAACATAATTGTGAGTTTTGGCACAAGTTGTGAGTGAAAGTATTTTTGAGATCTTATAACCTCATGAAAATGTTTTGCCAACTTAAAACCTTTCGGTTTCTAAGCTTTTTTTTAATTTGTAAATTTCAAAAAAAGCCGGATTCGCCATATGAATAAAATGGAGCAAGTTGCTCGTCTCTACAAATTTGTAATAAAGAGGAAATCATATTTTTCTATATTTTTTACTGATAGCTAAGGTTTCTAGTGGATCAAATCAAGATCAGTTATCAGTGTTAGATGTTTTTAAATAAAGAAAATTCAGCAATCTCTTGATTCACGGCGAGTTGGATTGATTTCATTCCAAGATCTGTATTCATTCCAAATCAGCACGTACAATTTTTAAATTCTTAAGCGTATGGCTTCCGTGATTTAAAACATCCTTATTGTTATTTTGTAAAAAAAAAAAAATGGTTTTTAGGCAAGGAATGCGAATAAGGAATTGAGCTTAAGAAAAAATGTTTGTATGTGAACTTCCAAAGCTTGCATTTAAGGGTTGGAAATTAAAGAACAAAATTTATACGAGGAGAATAGGTTTAAGTTTGTATAATTGATCGAGTTGTAGATTCTTACAAAACAATCCAAAACAATTCATGCTTTGACTTTTGAGGCCCATTTTATTTGAAAGGAAATTTCACAACAAAATCATTCGAAATCGGGAAAATCTGATATTTAAAGTTCGAGTTGAAGCATTTAAAAAGTTCCTAATAACATATACATATTTACTTTATGTTCATATGTAATCGCATGCCAGTGGCATGTGCACATTCAATTGCATAACAAACATTCGATTATTTCAATATTCTTAATTACTTATTTATTTAAAAAAAAAAAAAAAATATTTTGTTTATTAGCCACAGAGCAAATGACATTAAAACTAACTTTTCATTATTATTTGAAGTATTTTTTTAACATGGTAACAAACATAAATTTGTAATTTTTTAAACAATTTATTGAATTTATTTCGCAAGCAATGAGGTGGAACTGTTACTACAATGTCCAAAAATAAATTTAATTCTTCAATGAAATGAACTATAAATAGTTATTTTAAATTATGTACACTTTCCTTCAAAATTAAAAAAATAACAGATACAAACCAAAATAAAACAAAAAACAAAAAACAAAGTAAGAAAAAGCAATGAAAATCCTGCTCAACACTTCAAAACGTAAAATCGTAATGAATAAAATATGCAAAAATACTTAATGTAAAAAATGCAGCAGCAGCTCGTTGTCGTTATCGCAAAGAGCATAAAACCGGAGAGCGCATGCAAACAGTAGAAACGCCTCCATATGGGGTTGGAATATCGACCATTTTACTTTGGAGGGGAATATTGTGAGCGAGAGTAGCTATAGTATGGAGAAAAGAAAACATTCTACAGCAACAATAGTTTATTGTAAGTATAAGTATAGTATGGTGCTCTCTTTCTTCAATGCGCAAACGTCAATATGAACAACACACTGTAAACTAAACTCGCTCTGCAAAAAAGCTGCAAAGCAACTTTTTATATGCACTCTTGGGTTTAGTGTGTGAGTGCAATAGCATAGATGTTGATACTGAGTAATATTGCTTGTAGTTTTTTGAGTGAAATTTTCATTATACCTTTGAGTGTTTAACATATTGAAAGTGTGGTGAATTTCTGTTTTCTTGCACTCATACCAATCCAAGGTGTAAATAAGAACAAAAAAATGTTTCACAGTTCTGCATGTGTGAATTTGTGTGAATTTAATGTTGTGTGTGAAAAACACGATCGTTTTCAGGGCGGAGTTAAAAACTTCTGTACTGCATTTTCTTAACATTTGCCACTCAAATATGCAATTTCTTTATTAATCCTGACATGAAGTTCTTAATTTCCTAAAAATGTTTTTATTCTGTGAATAGTTTTCTTTTTTTTTCATTCAATGAATCATTATTTCAAATTAAGTTATTTCAGCAGGAGATCTTTCGCAAGAAATTATTCACTTCATTTCCGCACGCGATGTACAATTACATACAGAGTACGAATTGAAATATTTAATTTTTATCATAATTTACATAAAATGAGTCTGTTATTTTCACAATAGATACTTTGACTCTTGACATCGCACGAAATTAAATTTTGAATATTTTTTTTTTTTTTTGGCATTTACGAAGCTACATATTACTCGTACATGTTACACTGCGACAAAGATCAGAGTTTGCCAAAACTTAAACTTAGAAAACAAAAAAAATATGCTATACATATCACCTACATATGTACATATGTAAGTATATCAAATGAAAGGGAGTACGAGTTGAGTTATTCATAGTTTCTAAAAATATGAATAACTATTATTAGTAATCAGAAATATTTCTGAAGGAAAAAATACAAAAAGAAACTTATACCTTTGTGAATTTTAACTTAGTTAAATATTTATAGTGAAACGACTTGCTTAGGTGAGAGCAAGCCGGTCGTTTGACCGAGAGTGGCATACAGCACTTCTTCTTCTTCGTCTTCTTCTTCGGTAATAACTTCACTCGTTGGATGAAGAGTTTTTTAAGTGATCGTTCTATTCGTGGTGTGTGAGACGGTGTCGCTTCGTAAAATCCTTCCATCAACGATGGAGCGCCACAGGGTTCGGTTTCTCCTCAAGTCTTTTCCTTATTTTTATCAATGACCATCTGCCATTGACAAGAAATCCCATATGCACCATAAACTTGTTTGGAATTTAACGCGCGTAAGACCCAATGATGAGGTAGTTATTGTGCAGAGTAAGCGACTCTTGATGTTCTGGAGCATGAGCATCCAAACTGACGTTCGTTGGAATAATCAAATTTTTGGCATGTCGATAAAACCAGCCACGTGCCTCGCCTTTCTAGAGCGGTATAAGAAATACTTCACTTCCGACTGATCTATCTCCGCACGATCTACACAACCTTCAAATATCCATCCCAAAATAAAGAATAATTCGTATCTATGCTTCTAGAGTACAAGTAATATTTTCGATATTTTACAGTACCCTGCCGTATTTCCAACTCTGAATGAAGTTGATTGAAAACATTAAGAAAACTGTCAATCGGAGCATCATCTAAGCTTCACGAGCACAACTGGAGTTCGTGGACCGTACTCATAACGGTTTTCAGCTCTATGGGCAGCTCCTTGGAACATCGTAGAAATGTGTCTTGCGTGACTTTATACTACCCTATTCCAGCGCTGATTTAATGGAAAATGTTCTGCGGAGATACATAATTTAATGCCACCATTTCTTGTTTTCCACAGAACCTCAATCGTAAGCGCAAATCACTTATTCCACGTAGATATGGTGTTTTAATCCATCATGCATTACATAGATAGATTTTTTCTTTGTTGCATAGGTCATTTATAGAATAAGCTCCCTGGAAATAATCTTCCAGACATTTTTGACCCGACCAAGTTCAAAGTGAACTCACACCGATACCACGCTCTCTTTTCTCCTCTCTCTTACCTGTGATCCTATCTCAATCAATATAAAGCTTTGCACTCATAAGAGGAAACAGTGAGGGTTGAGAGATATCAAAAAAAAAAAAAAATAATAAAAAAAAATATATATATTTTAAAAAGGAAACAAGGAAAAGTTATGGAAACTAAGCATTTTTATAACTAAATTATTGGGCCATATAAAAAGTATCCACTGTTTAGTGCTTCCGCTATCTCATGACAGCTTTCGTGTCGATCTTAGCTTCCAACACTTGCAAAATTTGATTGGCTTTTCCAGTGACTGCCCGAACCAGGGCGAGGTGCATCTTTGATATCGAAATTTCCAGAACGGAATGGGGCAAACCACTCCAGCATCCTCATTGTAAACCGCTCAAATTTTCCGGCATTTGTCGGTTGTTTTACCTCAGTTATTTCACTAATTTTCAAATGAATGTAACTTTTTACGCTAGCGACGAATTACACAACTGTCTTCATATAAAATGTAGCCCTGAAATGCTATCTTTCAAATGTGTGTTCGTTTGACATAATCGGACTAGATTTGCCAGATCATCATGTTTTCAATCAACTTCAGAGTTGGAAATAATGAAGGGTACTCTGTACTCTAGAATTGTTCCTACTTTGAGGATCGCTATTCCGAAGTGGTTTTCGTTTTTTAAAAAAAATTTTTATACCATTGAAAAGTTGGAAAGTTGGTAACTTTTCTGTAATCACTACTTCTATTTTATTCTCAATCATTCATTCATTCCTTCATTGAAATTGCTTGACATTCAGATTTAACCAAAAATTACAACTCAATTTCAATTGCAATCTTTTACAAATCGACAAGATCATTTAGCCAAACTTATTTTTATTCCGAACCTATTTCGAATAATTTGAATTTCTTTTTCCAGAAATATTACATTTTAATTTATGGCGCCCACTTCCTACACCTTAATTGGATATAAAAAATCGCTTCATTTAATTATTTTTGTTTGGAAGATTCACGAATAGTCAGTGACTGTTTCGTTTTTCTTATTTTGTTTGCCAGCAACTGTTCTCAGAGTTGTTGATGTTGTTGTTGTTGTTGAACTTTAAATGCTTAAATGCACATAATTAATTGTGACATGCAGCGCAAGATTTTGAAGACATGTGGCCGTACGAGTATGTTGCTGCCTGCAAGTAATCGTACCCTTTACTGGTAGGCTGGCTGGCTGGCTGGCTGGCTGGCAATTCTTGTCAACATTTTAAATGAAGTGATGATTTTTTGATTTGTCCGCAAGCAGCAACTAAACAACAAAACAGTAAAAGTGAAGCTGCAAGAACAGCAGCATGTTGCAATTTGATGGATGCAGCAGGCAGTAAGTAGCAATGACGGCTCTTTGGTGGCACTGGTGCTGATTTTATGCCCCAAAATGGCACACAATTGCGCCTCTCGTCTTTCATTTCACCCTTTTCTCTGCATTTTGTTCTGAGGTGTAGTTACGCGCTTGTGAATGTGCTGTGAATTGTTAATGATGTTGCAGATGGTGACGAGAACGCTCCGAATGACGGGGTGGGTGACGCTGGTGTCTTGCTACGACTGCTGCATGCATGTGAACAATTTAGCGCTCAATATTAATTATTTTAATTTTTGATTCGACTTTTTTGCCATGCTAATTTAATGATATTATTATTTTTGTGCTTATTTATTTATATAGATCAGATGGATAATGATTTATGGTATGGAATATATACTCGTATTTTTAAGGTTGGCACCTACTTGGTATTGATGATTATGATGAGCATTGATGGTCCAATTGTTTTATGGCAACGAAGACGACGGAAGATATACTCGTAATTTGCTGTCGCAACATATTTTGATACTAACCAAATCTAGCGACAGACAATGTTGCAGAAATAATGGCAGAATATCAGTGGCGTAGATGGGATTTTGCAATGAAAAGAGGGGTATTTTTACATCATGGCTCGAAACCGAAACCGAAAACCGAAACTTTTCTAAGGAGGGTGACGGGATTGGAAGGCGGGGGGGGGGAGAATGTAGCTTATTAACTATTTTTTGAAAGTTATGGTCGCCTTTTCTCAGTTTACGTACATAATTTAAATATTTATAGAATGATATTTTTACATACTTACAACGATTTAACAAGATCACATTTAAATGTATCAAGTTCTCCAGGAGGATACTTATTGAGCCAAACAAAAAAAGAAGAAGATTTATAAATTTCCTTGGTAGAAACTTGTTATTTTTTAGGACATTTCTTTTCGGAGAACAAGTGCTCAATATTCGTTGTACTTTCCGGAAAATCTAGTTCTGGAGTAACCAGGTTTTAACTTGACGTAATTATTGAAGAAATATTAAATTTTCAAAAAGGTTTACAAAACCTGTAAGAAAATGATCAAATACACTAAATGAGCTTTGTACATTGATATATATATATATATGCTCGGATGCAGTAGCGTAGCCTGGAGAGAGCTTGGGGGAATGAATCCCTCCCTTGGCTTATTAAATCAATTATGGTTTATTCTTCCTTTGCATTAGGCGGGGGAATGAAATTTACCTTTGAAAACTTACAGAAAATTATGCTAAGAATTACTATTCTTTTAATCGAAGGCATGCCTTCTTCATTTTCTATGCATATTCCATGTTCAATGTTTGCTATTCTCCGGCTAATAAAGAGTGTTCCAAAAAAGAGAAGTGCATATTTTTTAAGCGAGTGATGATATTTTTTTTTTATATCAAAAATCCTTGCTCTTTGAATGAAATTTCCGAGATGACATTTTAATGAAGATGTGGCTCTATCTCATCGATTACGCGTTGCTTCTCGGCCTGGATTTCACAAAACCACCACAAAGAAAGACATCGCACGGCATTAAATTGCACGATCTGCGGTGGCCAGTAGACATCGGAATTTCGGCAGATGATTCGGATGGGAAATCGTTGCTCCAATAAAATCAAGTGTTTTGTGCGCGGTGTGGCTGGCGGCACCGTCCTGCTGAAACCAAATGTCTCATGTTTCAGTCACTGCATGTCCGGCCTAATTTTGACAAATATAACGCATTGTTCCTTTATGTAGCGCTCCATTGTTAATAATCGAAACAATCGTAAACGATAGCTGTTAAATTTCAGAGCTGCCACTTTCATATGAAAAAAAAATGGCAGAAAATTTAAATTGTTCAGTTTTATTTAGATAAGCATTTCTGAACTACAAGCAGGTAATATTAATTTTCAAGTATCTAGCCTTATTGGGACACCATATAGATAATTATTTCTGAATTACAAGCAGGTTACGGTCGCTGTGGTGTACTGGTAGTTCGTTGGACTGCTACACAGAGTGTCCGTGGTTCGAATCTCTACACAGGCAAAATCAAAAAGTAGAAAAAATAATTTTTCTACACGGCACCACCTCTTGGCACTTGGCAGGCAATGGCAAACCTACAAGAATAAAAATTGCCTATGAAAAGCTTTTCATATATTTTCCAGTATCTACTCTTATTGGGACACCCTATGGATAAACATTTATAAATTACAAGCAAGTTAGACTTATCTCGTAGTATCTACTCTTATTGGGACACCCTATAGATAAACATTTCCGAGTTTCAAGGATATAATACATATTTACTAGTATCTACTCTTATTGGCACACCCTATAGATAAAAATTTCTGAATTACAAGCAGGTAATACATATTTTCTAGTATCTACTCTTATTGAAACACCATATGGATAAACATTTATAAATTACAAGTAAGTAAGACTTATCTCCTAGTATCTACTCTTATTGGGACACTCTTTAACATTACCGAGTATTGTTATTGAGACACCCTACAGATAAAAATTTCTGAATTACAAGCAGGTAATACATATTTTCTAGTATGTACTCTTATTGGGACACCCTATAGATACAAATTTCTGAATTACAAGCAGGTAATACATATTTTCTAGTATGTACTCTTATTGGGACACCCTATAGATACAAATTTCTGAATTACAAGCTGGTAATACATATTTTCTAGTATCTACTCTTATTGGGACATCCTATGGGTAAACATTTATGAATTACAAGCAGGTAGTATGTATTTTCCAGTATCTACTCTTATTCGGACACCCTATGGAAAAACATTTATAAATTACAAGCAAGTAAGACTTATCTCCTAGTATCTACTCTTATTGGGACACCCTATAGATAAACATTACCGAGTATTGTTATTGGGACACCCTACAGATAAAAATTTCTGAATTACAAGCAGGTAATACATATTTTCTAGTGTGTACTCTTATTGGGGCACCCTATAGATAAACATTTCTCCATTATAAGCAGGTAATACATATTTTCTAGTATGTGTTCTTATTGGGACACCCTATAGATACAAATTTCTGAATTACAAGCTGGTAATACATATTTTCTAGTATTTACTCTCATTGGGACACCCTATAGATAAAACGTTTCCGAATTACAAGTAGGTAATAGATATTTCTCAGTATCTAGCCTTATTGGGACACACTATAAATAAACATTTCTGAGTTTTAAGCAGGTAATACATATTTCCTAGTATCTACTCTTATTGGGACACCCTATAGATAAACATTTCCGAATTATAAGCTGGTAATACATACATATTTCCTATTATCTACAACGATATGACGTGCTACAATTTAAATTTTCACTTTGATCATGTCAATATTTGCGCCGTTCCTAAACAAAAAGAAAAAAATGGGAAAAATCGTAACGCTTCATAATTTATTTAAGAGAAGAAACAAAAAAAAAAAGAAAAAAGAAGAAATTGTTACAAAAGCGTAAAATTTGAATTTACACGTCAGTAACACTTGCAAAATATGTAAATATGTAAGTACTTACTTCAATACCCAGACTATATTTATATTGTAGTTATGTACGTATATGTTTTCCAATGTCCATAGATGACATTACCCTATGTTAGAAATGTAAGCCAAGCAGAACCTTTTCAAAAGCGTTTCCAAGTAACTTTATAACAAAAACCGAGAATCAAAAAAAAAAATATAATAAAAAAAAAATTTAAAACAAAATGCAAACAGCTCAACGCGCATCCTCATAATTATCTCCTCGCTTCGCTGATATTTTGAAGAGTAAAGACAGTTTAATAATAATAACAACAACAATAATAACCTGTAACAAAAAACATTAGCAACAAAAACAACAACAGCTTGTTGCATAGCTTAAACGCACACGCTACGGTATCGCCAGCCAGTTCAGCTCAGTTCAGTTCAGTTCAGCTCAGCTCAACTCAGCTCACATTACACGTTTCTATCAACGTTGATATGTGTGTATGTATATGTACTCGTATACATACTCTGAATAATATCTACAGCAACAAGAAATTCCTACTAACATTTCGTTATTTTTATTATTTTCATTTTTGCGCAATTGTAAATGAAACCAACTTTTACCATAATTGAATGCCACAAAATAGCAATTGCTGCATGTATCTATTTGTTTGTGTGTGGCTATGTGTGTGTGTGGCTATGTGTGTGTGTGTGTGTGTGCGTTGCATATGTATGGGTGTTTGTGTGTATGTACAATACTTTATGTCCAGTATAATTATTTCAATTTGTTTTCTAGTGTTTGAGATACAATAATAATAATTTTTCATGCTTCAATGATGCAACCAAAACTGAAAACTGTCTGCATGCAATGCCGCCATAGATAAAGAGACATGCATGTAATTTCTGTCCGTCTGCCTGTCCATATGTCGCTCAAGGCGCTGAGAGACATTTTCACTTACAGGTAATTTATTTATTATTATATTTTCTTTTTATTGGTTTCTTGAAAAAAATTGTCACGCAAATATAATTTTTTTTTTTTGGTTTTTGCTCTTTTGCTCTTTAGCAAAAGTAGAAGTACAAAAGGTTTGTTTTTTTGTTTTCAAAGTTGAATGTATCGATTAATTGGGTACAAACGTTCCCGTTTCACCTTCTTAACATATAGTTTTCGATGTAGTTAGTATTGAAAAAAGAGGTCATACTTACATACGCGAACTAAGTAGTAAGTAGCATATAAATATTTCAGTTGTTATCGCATGACCAATTCACACCAGAAGGTGCTTGGAGTCATGGTAGAAAATTTGTTGATTAGCAGTGGCGAGGAGCTTAGAGAAGAATAGAAGTGAACTGGCAGCAAAATGATCGAATAATGGAGTTTAATCCTTCACAATAGGTTCTTGCACGTTCAACACTACATCGTACTCAACATTTTCCCATCATGCACAGATTTTATAGAAAAGCTGGGAAGCAAAAAAAGTAATTTTCACTTTTTCTTTTTAGCAAGAATCCCTGTGCTTAAGACCCTCGAAATTAAAAAAAAAAAAAGAAAGAGAAAACTTCATATTGTAGAAATGGATGATTTGTGAAAAGTCTGTAAATATTCTCGCTGTCCGACACTGGTAAAGCTTAGGATTTACGAGAATTATTCTTTTTAACTTTTAATGGCACAACAGCCCATGGAGGGCCTAGGCCGAGCTTTTCGCATCCACTCATGTTGTGCGTGTTATATTTGTACAAGAATGGAAGGGAGATACACACTAACAACTATGCCACAGTGATGCCAGTTTAACGAAAATTACAACAACAACAACAAAATATTTCGGTATTGTGCCATACAAAAATTACAACAACAACGAAACAGGAATTTTCAGTATTGTACCATTTATGGTTCCGGAAGGAACACTTAAAAAAGCAATTGTCTTATGTGAGAGGTACCACGCCCACTTTTATACAAAAGCGAACCCAGTTATGGCCGCTAACATCCTTCGTTCACATACAAATTTTGTTTGTCTACCACGTTAGGGTTCCCTACACCAATCAATTTAAAAGTTCTTTATGTCGGAGGTGCCATGCCACTTGCCAAGAAAAGGACTGACATCCTACTTTAACACACCGACTGTCATTGCTTTTATATAGCCTTAGTCCCAAAATACAGCTACAGTTTAAAATATTTCCATTATATAGGAGTTGCCATGCCCCCTTTCCAAGCCTACCCATATACTTTTTTTCAATGAATACCATTACTGTTCGTGTTATATTTGTACACGAATGTGAGGGACCTTCAGTTTTATGCCGAAGGGAAGTGAAAAACACATAAGATTGCTTTAACGAAATTGAAGGGTAAATACCATTTTTAAAGACATTTAAAAGAGGTGCCACGCCCTTTGTACCAAACCTACCCATATATTTTCTAAAGAATACCATTACTGACTAAAATTTATATGAGATATCTCATAATAAAAATTTTGGTTATATGGTAAGTGGCACGCACAAGCCCTTTCTTAATCCATCCCACTAATTTGTTTGCTGTACATCATAGCATTCTCCATGATACGAGTACAACCCTTGTAACAAATTACTTTACTATATTATATAGGTATATATGATTCAGAATTACCCAATAAAGCATAAGGTTAATAGACGCCACACTCACTTTCCGAATCCTTCCCACATTTTTCCTGTAGCTGTAATAGACCTTGCCTTATGTCGGTTGACTTAGCTAGTGGGCATGCTTGCTTTAACCTGGTACTGTGCTCGCCGGAGGGGTGGGTACTTGCAGTCAACTGTCGAGCTGTTGCACATAAGAGCTATCTATATACAAGGTTTTCATGCACGTACAATTTTGCCAGTGAAAAGAAGGGGAAAATGAAAAATGAAAGTGGTCAACATATGTAGATGATATTGGTGTAGCAAATCGACTTACTACTAGAACGCAATCAATGCAGAAGCATAGCTGTTAATGCTTCGCTACTCTCCCTTTCCCAACCGTTAGAGTAGAGTTACTCTCTCCAACTCAACCAAATCCAACTAACGGTCCATCAACAATATCGCTATATTTGCTTAACTACTCTTTATTCATTATCTATGTGTTGTTTTAGTTTTTTCTTATTTATAGTACTTAGCACTATCTCTAACATTTTTGAAAAGAGATTTAAGGTTACGATTCCTTAAACTCCTCCGATAAATGTACTATTCTAGCAATTAGGGGTATTCGATAAATATTCTGAACATTATTTAAGGTTTATCATTAATTTTTAAATTAATTATTACCTTGCAAGAATTTTAAGAATAACCAATAAATAAGTATATAAAATTAAACGGAATTTAACAAACTAAATATTAAAATTACGATATAATCAATAGAAAAGAAAATAGTTTTACTACTGTGGGCAAAAGTTAGTAAGACTTTGTTCATAATTTCAAATTTTTTTATTCATTCTTCCAAATCTATTTCGTCCCCTTTGAAAGTAATCCCCCCCGGCCCTAATACACTTGTGCCATCGTTATTTCCAATTCTCGAAACAGTTGTTAAAGTCAATTTCCGGAATAGCCTTCAATGCGCTTAGCGATTCATGTTTAATGTCTTCAATTGACTCAAAACGGTCAAACGGTCCACGAAGCGGTTTTTTGAGTTTAGAAAATAGCCAAAAGTCACACGGTGCTAAATCAGACAAAAATGGTGGTGTTGCGGAACGATATCAGTCGAATTTTTGGCAAAATGGTCTCGTAAAACCAATGCGGTGATTTTGGAACCAATCGTGCATTCACTCTTCTTAGGCCCAAATGATGTTTTAAAATGGTTTTCACTGATCCTTTATTCCGATATTCCAACGATGCCAGTAAGGTCTCTGTTAAGGACTGTTAATCGTCGATTCTCGAGCACCAATTCCTTGATTTTATTGACGTGTTGATCAACAGTTGATGTTGATGGCCCTGGATGGTCCTGGACGTGGTTCGTCGTCAACGCGTTCTCGACCATCTTTGAACAATTTGTACCAATCAAAAACACTTGCTCGCGACATACAATTATCACCGAAGGCCTTTTGCAACATTCTGAACGTTTCGGCACCAGAAATTTGATTCCGCACACAAAATTTAATGGAACTTCTTTGTTGAATAATTTCACTCATTGTGAAAATCGCCGAATGCCCGAATGCACTTTTTGTACTTCAGAAAGACAAGCGTATACTAAACACTAATGATTATTTTGATGTGACATTTGGCACAGATGCCACCGACAGTCATACCAACCTTAAAAAAATAATATTTTGATGAATGGGTTTCCGCGCGAAATTTAAATTAAAAAGTGTTACTACTTTTTGCCCACAGTAGTACTTCCACTTACATGTTTTGCGTGTATCCATCGATGTTAGCGCTAACAGGACTGGTTACGAATGTTGTTTCAAAATATAGTATGTGTAGATAAGTACTCTTAATATTAGGGTTCAATTTAATTTATAGTGGCATAGGGTGAAAATTCAATTAACCTAGGTGCATCTTTCTGATTAATTACTTATTCTTTTACACATTTTGATTTAATGCAAATTATTATGGAAAATTCTAGAAATTATTTACATTTAATTCTTTTGTCTTTTTTTTTTCTTTAACTTATTTATGAATTCTTAAACTTCCTTGTCCACCAATGGCCTAGATCCACAAAATTTAATTTCAAGATCCGCAAAATACTATCTAAAATTAACAAATTTTTGTACTCTAAACTATGCTCACCAATAATTACTATAGTACCTTCTATTTCTGATGTTTAATCCTGAACACAATTAATGAATTTATTTAACCACGTGGTTTAACGCTTCAGAAAACTCCTTTGAGCTATTAGGGTGTATATGTACCATTCGGTTTGATGTTCACAGCAAAAAGAAGAAGTTTTGATTCTCACGATTCTTCTTAGGTTCCGCTATCTCAAATTAATTTGTTATACATACTATTGAGTATATAAGAATTTACAGTTCTTCGGAGTAATTCGACTTAACACTTTCACCCAGCATACATTACGACTAACACAAAGTTTTTATTTCCCCCCCCCCTCCCGCTCCTTCTGACACGATATAAATAAATCTGAACAAATGTATGTGTGTATTCAAAAATCTTCAGTTTGAACAATTTTATGGCGTCCATCACATTGTCATACCACAAATGGTCCCTGTGGTATCACATAATGAAAATTCAGATTATATGACAGGTGCCGCACCTAGGCTTGCTAACTATTAAAATGACTTCCGGAGGACAAGAATTTTTTCTTGGGAAGGATTTCATTTGGAGAACACTATATGAATTTCATAGTTAAGATTCTTTCTACTTTCTTTTAAAGGTATAACAGCCCACGTAGTGTCTAGGCCGAGCTTTTCGCATCCATTCATGTTGATCGTGTTATATTTGTACATGAGTGCAGGGGTCCTACAGTTTTATGCTAAAGTGAATTTAAATAAACCTAAGATTGCTTTTACGAAATCGAAGGGTAAATTTTTAAAATCGTCCCTCACTTTAATAACATTTAAGAATTTGCCTATAAAAGCTTCCAAAAAGAACTCCTCAAACTTTCAGAAAGACTTTGGATATTTTCTGGCAAAGGAGGACTGTCCTCCCGAAAACAGGACGGTTGGCCAGACTAGCGACACCCTCTTTTTCAATCCAATCCCTATAATTTTTCTTTAGGCTGACATTGTAATATCGCAAATCGTGCTTGAAGTATCACATAAAGAGGAAATTATGTGAGAGGTGCCACAAAGTCTTTTTCCAAACTTTCCTGTGGCATGGCATTGCCAACTAACGTGCTTGTGGTGTCAAATCACACTACTCCAATGTTCATGTTTCCCGACGCTATTCATGGACTCGTCGTTCCAAGGCATGAAGCCAATGACTGCTTCCAAAGTGTTAGCCAATTGGTAAGGGAAAAATCATAATTTATGAATGAACTGAAATATTACAAAATGAAAATATTTCCAACGTTTTATCAAATAAGCCAATGTGTTGTGTAAGTATCCACTTAATAAAATAAACCGAAAAATCTATTTTCACTGAATCAGATCACATCAAAACAATAGCAAACCAATACATTCATACATATGTACATAAGTATATACTCGTGTGTTTGTATCTGTGTATTTGTTTCTATGTGAAATGCTGAAAAAAAGACGCAGGTGAAACTTTGGCAGCTACTTATGACACGATGTAAAACAGGAAGTTAGGCGCATTTAAATGGAGCCACTCAGAGCTCAAGAAAGAAATGAACTCCTCACACATACAATTAGGCATAGTGGCACATACTATATGGTACACAAATGCAAAAGCAAATGCTGACATACGAGTACTGCTGCATGTGTAGAACGAGACTCACCCCGTTTGTGTAGAGCGAAAGCGGCCATTATGCAATTTACTTAAACATGCAAATCACATATTTACGTAAAGGTACTTACACACACACACACACACACACACATACTAACACACACACTAACACACGTGCAAACATTCGAATGAGTGTGTGTGTGTGCATCCAAGCAGCTATTTAAGGAGTTAGAGCGGGTTGGGTTAGCAAGCAATAAGAGGAAACTTCAAGAAGGTTTCAAGCAGCAGTTCCGGAGCAATGACACTTATGATGTGTTGCTGGTGTTGTGTTTTTGCTGCTGCTGCTGCTGCGAGTGCTGCTGCTGCCGGTGTCGATGTTTTCTGTTGTCGATGTTTGTGGCTGCTAATGTTTCTGTTGCTACTTACTATGTTCTTACCGCTTCGAGTACTTTGGGCTTCCTTTCTGCTTTTACACATAAATACGCTAATCATAGCAACACACAGCAACAATAATACTTATAACATGTTAAATACCATATAGTATATATGTATGTGTGTATAAATATGAAAAAGGTTGCGACCATTGTTGCCTGTTGTTGCCAAGAACATTCATCCACCCATTCAGCAATTCACCATGTCCATGGTAATGATGTTGTTGTTAATGTTGTTGCTCTTGCTGTTGACGATGATGGTGTTATTAGCTCATTTTACCAAATCCCATTTTCAAGAAGTTAAGTGTGCATCAGCGTATGTAAGTGTGTATGTTTTTGATATGGCAGTGTGAGTTTTTCTCTGTTGCTGAATTTTAAAGCTCCTTTTTATGTGTGGGCTTCATTTGTTTTTTTTTTGTTGTTGTTTATTTGGTAACAAGGTGGTTTAAAGTCGTTTAAACACATAATGTCAAATGGCAGAAAAAAACCGGACGGTGGTAAAAATCTCAATAATAATGAATGTGGGTGAAATTGTTACAGGGTGTTTTTACACAAAAACGTTATATGCTAAGTTTCAAAATGGAATATTTTTGAAGTCCTTTTTTTCATACTCGTATGGATGCCTGAGTTTCTCATGTTAAAAGACTAGATTATTTTAATTTGCCATGCAATTGACAGCTGAATCTGGCAGGGAAATTGCTCTATCAGAAGGTTTCGGATTACTTATTCTAAACTAAAAGTATACATATCGTTGATGATTCACATCAGTTTCAACATAAAGTACGTTCACCTTCGAATGGGAGGAATCGAATAAAAGGCATGCCTTTGTGATAAAGGTCTTTCGATATAAGTTTAATATGAAAAAAACCCTCACCCACATAGTGTCTGAAAGGGGAAAGAACGAAAAGGCCTGAAGAATTATATTAGATCAGTTGTATAATTTTCTAAGTACTTTCTGAATTAAGTAATTCGCGATTACTTGCTTTTCGAGAGATGATTGCGGAAGTATTACTTTTGTTCTGTGATTTATGAAGTCTTCTTTTATGATTACACTTAGGGTTGATCTTGGCATTTTCAATTCATCAACAATTCTGCATCCAGAATCGGAATCAACTCCAAAATTCTACGATTGTTGAATTTTTAAAACACAGGCCTACGTAATCTGCGACTGCTGAATATTTAATGTGGCGTAGTGGTAGTGCGTTGGACTGTTTCGCATAGTGGCCGGATCTCATCATAGGCAAAATCAAAAAGTGGAAAAAAACATTTTTCTACACGGCACCACCTCTTGGCAGGCAATGGGCAAACTGACAAGAGTAAAAATTGCCTATGAAAAGCTTGTCACCTCGCGCTTCGTTCGGATACGGCTCAAAACTGTGGGTCCCTTCTAACACGCACAACATGAGTGGAAGCGAAAATCTCGGCCGTCCATGGGCTGCTGTGGCATTAAAAGAAAAGAAAGGAAGAAATAAGTTTTATTTTATTTCGAAGGTAGAAGTAAAAGGCTGTGCTTGGTTAATTTTTAGTCTGAAAGATTTGCCATTGCCAGCCAAACCGATGGTAACGTATAGAATTTTTTTATTTTCTATTTTTGATTTAACCGTCTCCAAGTCTTCAATCCGCGATACTTACTGCAATCCTCATCTTCTACGACCTCTACAATTGATCTGACTATAGTTTGGTGCTTTACGGCATGGCATATATCACTCCAGCTTCTCCGCCAGGTTTTTACTGGGGCACTAGAAAGACAACATCATTGAGAGTCCCAGCACAGATGTTTTTAACATGACAGTAGATAGTACTATAAGTAATGACATGACAGTAGTAGTTAGTGATAGTATTCTGAATTCTTCAGTCATTGCTAGGGGCTTAATATTTAATCTTTCCAATAGAAATGCAATTAATTTTTTCAGACTTATTTTCTTCTTATTAGCATAAAAGCTATTAAAAATTTAGGTTGACAGAACTACACCCAAATGTAAGGATCGGTTATTATTTTCTGATGTTTATTTTCTAATCTCTGAAAGCCGTTGCATAATTCAAATGTATTTCGAACACAATCGATCCGATCTGAATCTATATCAATCGAGGAGATTTGCAGATTCAAATATACCCCGCACAAAGATCAATGCTTTTATTAAACTATTAAAACTAATGATTATATTTTTATACTGAGGTGTCTCTAGTATTTTATTTATTATAGGAATTTTTCAGAATATTCTTTATCTTTAAATAAATTAGTGGTTTAATTTATTTAAATATTTGTGAGAATTTTACTAGGTATCGGTAGTACCTGCAATGCCCCGATAGTGGGTGCAGTTGGAACTGAGTCTCCCTTCTTCGTTTTAAGAGATGAGCCAAATTATGCTCATCTGAGTCGGGTGACACCCGGGGCGGCCCTAAATGGTGTCACCCTATAATACCCGTCCCATACCCGTCCCCCCTCTTCGTTTGAAATAATTATACTATGTGCAGGTATGTACGATTATTTTTTATTTAAGTAATACAGGAATTCATAAAGATGAGTGAACTTAAATTAATACGTACTTAATTTAAGTCACAAAGTAGTTGAAACCTCTACGAGTACGAGACCAATAAGGGAACTTTTTATTTACATCATGTTCTTCTTAAAGATCTTTGTTTACATACAACTTCTTTTTTTTAAATGACTATTTAATTGCTGTTGTAGGAAATTGATGTATGTATGTGAGTGCATATTTAAAGTATCAAATTTACATTGCCATATATGAAGTATTAAAAAAATATTTTAAAAATTATGCATTTTTTCGCAGCAAATTCTGAAATAACATTGCAAAAATATAATTTACTAGAAAATTCGTTTTCTATTGATAAATGTCTAGGTAGCATATCCTAGATTGACACATAGTTGAGCGTAAATATGATATAATTAGGTTTTACTTTGAAAAACTTCTTTCACATGAAGCCACAGAGACACAAACTGTTAACAACAATTGAAGAGCTAAATCTATGTTTGAAACAGACTCTATAAAGTCCCATTCTACAATAAAAGTTAGAATATCAAGCGTAGTCCATATACTTGCGACTTTAACTTCAATGTTTGCTGCCTTGATTTGTCTATGAAGTCTTTGTACTTCTACTTAAGTTCTGGTTAATATTGTACTGAATTAACATTTCAAAAACATGTTTAATGTTTACTCAAGTCATAAACCGTTGATAAATGTTAAGATTATTCAATGTTTACATACCGACATAAAATATGGCGCACCCTGTTTACCTACCCAAAAAACGAGCTATACTAGCTCAAAACTGATGCAGGATGAGTTACTTTAAAGATTGCCTCGAAAATTTCACAAACATAATTTTTGTTTTTTCACTCAACGACTTCCAACTTTTGCGATACGATCATTAAATATAATTTCTATATAATTTATGGACTTTGATTTCTATGATGTCGTTTGATTTACTTTGTCTATTAAGGTTTTTGAAATACAATAATGTTCTCATTAAGGAGCAAAAAAAATTCTAAGTCGGATTGATTTGTTCAGAAAATCTGTGTGCCATTAACTCGAAGCAGGAATTTCGAATAAAGAATGAATAAAGTATTTAATAAACTTCTTAAAGGCCTAACAGTAGAGGATAAAGCTTTCAGTTAACAGATTTTCTGCGATCGATTTTTGTAAAGGTACTTGATAAAAACTCGTTGAAGCCACACATTTTTATCACGGTCACACTGTTGCTATATTCACATCAGTCGTTTTACCAGGCCTGCATTGATTACCTAATTTTTCCAGGAGCCATTTCGTATGTACATAAGTAGGTATGATTATGGTTTGCGAGTTCAACCTATGATTACCTTTAAGGGTATATGTGAATATATTTCAAAGATCAACTCTCACAGTGGATGGATGGATGTGAAGAAGGCCGAGAACCTGACCTACGAGTGCAGGACAGTTCCTTAAGCATCAGGCTATGTAGTCCATTGTACTTAAGGCCTAGGAAAAGAAGAAGGGGTGACAGCAAGTAAGGGGTTAGAGAAAAAGTGGGAAATAGTTGAAAAACGGGTTATAGGAGGACTACGTTCTCTTCCGCAAATTTTCCGGATTCTCTCACAAATCTCAGAAGATCGCAGAAGGGGAAGTAGTGAACTTTGTCCATTCCTGTGACATCGAAACCCAAAATGCGCCATCTCGTTCTGGCAAAGGCGGGACATGTGCAGAGAAAATACTCTGTGCTGTCCACCTCCTCCAGAGAAGATGTGTAGGTCGGGTCCGATGGTGGTCATATGTTGGCCCTATGTATTATGACCTTTGATAAGTTCCACCATCTAGCGCAGGTCCTACCTTCCTAATTTAAGAAGGAATTCTGCTGCCTTCCTGTTTGGACAAATCACAAAATACTTAGCCGTTTTAAAGATGTTTAGACTGGACCAGCGTCTCTTATGTAAATCATTAGCATAAGATTTTATCCAATGCATAGCACCTGCCAGACTGGTCCCAACTATTGGCTCTGGTCCTAAAGACAAATTCTTTGATCCACAGTTGGCCAACTCGTCGGCTTTCTCATTCCCAGGAACTCCACAGTGCCCAGGAACCCAGATAAGATGGAGCTGATTCAGTCTTACGACTGTACTAAGTTTCCTCTTACATTCTTGGACAATCTTTGAAGTACTTTACGCGTTCTCCAGAGCCTTAAGTGCAGCCTGACTGTCACTACAGACACCTATACGTTTCCCGCGCCATTTTCTTTCTATTATCCATTCCGCTACTTTGTAGATGGTGAAAACTTCTGTCTGGAAGACAGTTGCCAACCCACCCAAGGAATAGTAGCAATTGACACCTTCGTTTAAGTGCCATCCAGCTTTAGTACCTTCATTGCTCTTGGATCCGTCAGTGAAGAAGATATCCATCAGATTCTCCAACACGACCTCTGGATTGCTCCATTGTTCACGCTTCGGGAAGCTAACTTCATATTTTCTTCCGAAAGTACCCACGGTTATGAGGCAATCTTTCGGGGCCAGTAGCAATGGATATTGCTCTGACAACCTCTTCAAGATTTCTCCATGACCCGAAGTACTGTTATCGAGCCAACTCACAGTGGATACGAATACCAGCATATCCTTTAGCTTTATTTCTTCTGCCTGTGACTTTCCACACCACTGAAGTGATGGAATTTTTGTTCTCGTTTTTGTGCTGGCAAAAGGTGATGGGAGGGAATAAAAAAGTTAGGGAGGTGGTGGTGGAAGTGTAAATACACTAACATGGCGCATTTGAACACAGTCAGCAAAAAAAACCCAAAGCAAAGAACTGTCAAGAATAAGAATAGCTTCAAAACACATATACACACACACATACACACACACACACACCAAATGCACTGATGTAGGATTTTTATTTTTCACGCGATTTTAGCATAAAACTTAATGCTAGACGTTCATGTTGTTTTTGTTTTTTGTATAAAATTACATAAATTAATATAAATATGCATGTAGTGTGCATGTGTGTTGGGCTGTTGTTGTTTGCGTTAGTGTGCGCCCACTTATTGTTTTTATTTGTTATTCTTATTTTATTTAAAAAGCAGCAATGAGAAGACATGAAGAGAAATGCCAGACCATACATTGAAATGAAATATACTTTTATAGGAGGAAGCCATGAAACACAAGCACCAACAGCATTAGCAACAACAACAACAACAACCAACTACCAACAACCAACTACCAACAAAAAACTATGAACGCCACCGATCGTTGGATCTACCGCCCATAATAAATAATAAGAAAAATATTAAATGAAAAGTTGACGTTGGTAGCGGCGTGAAATAATATGCAAATGGCATAAGTGCAATACACACACACACACAAGCACACATCCACTTACATACACACCACACACACCACACACACGAACACATGTAGAAAAGTGTTGATCGGCACGGCAGCTAATTAGGCCACTTAGAGCGAGCGCACTGAAAGCAAAAACAAACAAAAATATGTAAAAAATAAAAATTGAAAAATGAAAAATAAAAATTGTAAATGTGAAAAAGTGCAAATGAATGAATTGCATTGGTAAAAAGAGTAAACACCATAGCCAACTGCAACAGCTACAGCAGCAACAACAACAATAGAGAAAGAAAAAGAAACGCGCGCGGCAGCCATGAGTGTTTTAAATGGCGTACTTTACCACATTTATGTACGGCGCGATTGCGGCACTCATGATGACGCCGTTTTTTGTAGCTAGGCTGCAGGCTTGCTTCTTTCTTTTTTTACTCTGTTCAATTCTGTTTCTTTACTCTTCTGCTTGCTTGTTTGCCTACATGCTTGCTTTCTTTTTTGTTGCTACTTCTTAGCGTCGAAAGTATTGAATTGAATTTGCAACCCCTTTCAGCCTGAGCTATTTCATTTTTCAGATTTGTTTTTGGGGTCGTTTAACTGAGACGGTATTTTTTTATTAAGGTTAATTTACTTTTTGCGCCGTTGAATTAAATTTAATGCTAAGAATTTTCTTCTTTTTTTATTTTAGATATTAAAGGTTTCAGTAGAGAGGTTTGTTGTAGAGAATTTTATAGTTTATTATTGAAGTACAAAAGTTAATTGGAAATGTACTATTATGCTGTCTTCATTGCCGTAAAGCAAGCTTTCGATCGGGTGTGGCAGCAAGCTACAAGCCATACTACAAGCTCAAGAAAAGGGCTCCCAGTACCATTCTACCTCTTTTCGAAGAACTAACTACCTGAACGAGAGAACATTCTATGTCATTGTAAGGGAGAATCACTCGGCATACCATAACTCAAGGCAGTGTCTTTGGACATGTCATGTCATGTATACTCCTGAACACACCGACACGATGGTTGCCACCTACGCAGACGATACTTCTATACTCGCTCGAGTGCAAAACCCGATCGACGCTTCACTCTGTATGCAGGACAGTATGGAAGACTGGCGGTGGAACATATGCGGCGACGGTGAGAAATATGTTCATATGACATGTTCACTAAGAAGAGGTTCATGTGCAGACATTTTCTCTAACGGAGCTTCATTCCTCAAACACACAGTACTGTCTACCTGGCATCCCCACCGGGACAGTCGCCTTAACTCGAAGGATCATATAAAAGCAAAATTTTAGCAAGTTTCATAGAAGACGAAAAAGCTCCACTGGTTGTTACAGCGCAGAAGGGAAGCAAGCTTAGCATTACCAACAAATTACTACTATATAAGGCCATCATAAGACCTACATACATGGTCATACGGTATCCAGTTGTGGTGCACTGCCAGCAACTCTAATGTAAACAAAATTCAGGCATACCAAAGCTAAATGCTTCGTCAGGAATTCGTCAATCCACCGCGCGATTTAAACGTGGAAATGGTCAAGGATATAAACCATCGATACAGCAGCGTATACATTGGCAAACTGAACCAGGATCTCAACCCACTGGCCATCAAACTGCAAAAGAACAATCTAACTCGAAGACGAGTAAAGCGCCTACACCCACTGGATCTACCGCATAGAGGTTGAGAGGTTGAAATATGCAGCTAATACCTTAATACCCATAGATATTGATAAGGCAACATCCTCACTTTCCAGTTACCAAATAAATGATTAAAAGGCTTTATGCAGATTATTGTTAAAGAAAACAAAAAAAAAAACAAAATCAATTCCGCAACATCTCAAATAGTTGGACGTCCAATGTAACGATTATCTAATACTACCAATAGTACCTCCTTTTACGGTTCAATGGCATCTTTATCTTTCGAGCACTGATCTCAAGAAAACCAAATCATGAAACAAAGTCTTAATTCGATGGAGTTTGGAGGATGGATGCGAGCTCTGATAATCAACTCATGTGTAATGAATAGATTTATTAATGACTGATGTTGTACTCGTATATCTGATGTTAGAAAAGCTAAGTTGGATTGGTTTTCCGTCCATGCTTTTCAAAAGGTAATCTTCCGAAATGTCGTATAAAAAAGCATTGCTGCTACTTCCGGGATTACTCAAGAGCGCCATCTGGGGCCTTTATTACAATATTTGTTTTGTTCATTAATGATTTGACGTCTGCTATTCGAAATGGCAAAATTTAAATGTAAGCTGATGATGTAAAGTTGCTCTTATCTTATAACTCAATAATCCAACAAAAACTTCTGCAAGAAGTCTTTGATCATATTCCGAAATGTTGCCGATTAAGTTTATAGCATTTGCGAGAAGTAAGGAGTATGTCTGCCGAATACTCCTTACAGGGCCATACCCTGAATAATGTATTGCTATTTTTTTATACGGGTGTCACCATTACATTTTATGTTTAGTGTTCGTTGAGTGGTCGCTGTGGTGTAGTGGTAGTGCGTTGGACTGCTACGCAGAGTGCCCGGAGTTCGAATCTCGGCACAACATCAAAAAAAAAAAAGTAGAAAAAAAAATTTTCTACACGGCACCACCTCTTGGCAGGCAATGGCAAACCTACAAGAGTAAAAATTGCTATGAAAAGCTTTTCACTTCGCCGTTCGGATTCGGCATTAAACTGTAGGTCCCTTCCATTCATGTAAAAAATAACACGCACAACATGAGTGAATGCGAAAAGCTCGGCCTAGGCCCTCCATGGGTTGTTGTGCCATTAAAAGTAAAGTAAGTTCGTTGAGGCATAGTGGTAGTGCGTTGGACTGTTACGCAGAGTGTCCAGGATTCGAACACACGAATTCGGCACAGGCAAAATCAAAAAGTAAAAATTAATAAAAAAAATTTTTCCTCACAGCACCAACTTTTGCCAGGCAACGGTACATTTTCCTTTACCTTCGTATCCCTTTCGTTGGCGTTACATTCGGTCATAGTCGACACTGATAAACTGAAGTTAATTGTGGTAAAGGCATAACACTTGCCACAATGGCTGTCTAACTCTTTTTGGGTGTCCTGTGATTGTATTCTCTCTTTCATTCCCCCTCCTTCTACCCACCTATCAATCTTCCCAGTGTGTTGACTGTAATATAAAAAAAACCAACAAAGAAAAAACAACTAACGTATCAACTAGTGTGTAAACAAAGCTGACAGTTCTATAGGGCCCGTTAAAGTAAGTAGGGCCCTCCAAGTTAGGAGCTTAGGGTTTTCAGTTTCTTATATTTGACTCTTAATAGAACACCAATATGCTTAATAACTTGAGGGATCACGTGACACTGTGCCATTGAAACTACGCTCCAAAGATGGCAACACTAGACTTCAACGATTACTGCGGAGGCAGCGGTGATGTAAAGAATTGATAATATCAATGTGTCCGCGCACCGGCTTCAGGAATTTTCGATACCTTCGCGGTAAAACTACGAGATTTGATGTAAGAGATTTGCTGAAAGAAATTTGCTAAAGAGTACTGACTGCTTTTAGTTTGGTATCTTGGCTAAAGTGCGAAATATTCTAACAAACTACTTGTATTTAGAAAGTTTCCACTATCATATGATGCGTTAGAAGCGATTAAATTAACTGAACGAGATAATGATGAAGATAAGGGAGACAAGTGCCACTTGTGGACTATGCCATTTGTTAAAAAAAATCTTCATTTTATTATCAAGGAGATTGTTTCTATTTTTATTTCTTTTTTTTTTTTGCTAAACTCTTTTCGATTTCATTTTTACAAAATTCAATTTTCAAGGACCCTTTTCAATTGAAATGACTCTTTTAAGATAATAATAAAATTTCCAGTCTTATTAATATTATAGATTTTTTTTTCTCAAGTTTACATACTTATTCTTTGTTGCTTTTGTCTTCATCATTATATCACTTTTTAATTTTCTCATACATTACCAAGTAAGCGGTCCATGGGCTTTCATCCATAAAATGTTTTATTGGCAATTGTCAAGTTCCAATCATTGATTTAACAACATTCTTCAGTGCAATTAATTCGAAAAAGCAGAGTGCATGGAGCTACCCAAAAACTTAAACGCGACACTGCAATTTAGTTGGCCGAACATGTCTGGAACCGTGTTTTACTCCAGTTGAAGGTATAGTACATATCAGCAACAGCAGTAATTGTTGCTGGCGAACGTTCTAAAACAACTTACGTTGTCATACGAATATACATACTTAAGTAAGCACATACATCGGCACATATGCGATGCATGTGTTTGTTTATAATTAACTCATGTATAGCGAACATTGTGTGTATGCCAACAATGCAATTGCAAGTGCATCCATGCACTGTAAAAATGAGTTAGTCTTACAAATTACCTAGTTTCGGCCAAAAACGGGCTGAAAACTGATGCAGCATGAGTTACTTTGAAGACTGTTTCGACTTTGTTGTTTGTAAAGGGTGGTCCATCTAACATTTGGAATTTGAACTATTGATTATTTTGAGTGTGGTAACTCTAATCACAATCGTATTATGATGGAGAATTAGTCTTATATTTGCGGTTAATAAAATGGGTCCATACATACCCTTGAACAAAGTTGGGAAATAGTATAATAATATTCTTGCAAAATGGTGAATCTTCTAGAAGAGAAGTGCCTTCCATGCAATTTGTAGAGCAATTTGTGAAATGTGTGCATGAAACTGGATCTTTATTGGATGAAAAAGCACGTACTCGTACTTCTACAGTGCACAGAACCGAAAACCTTGCTGCTGTGGATCATAGGAAGGAAGATGCGTTTCAGAGAATGGTGTGCGCTACCACACAATGAAAATTGATTATTTGTGGCCAAGTTTATGGGAACCGTTAAAGATAAGTGTTACGCTAACCGTCTAGCAACGATTGAGGCTCTTAAGAAATAAATTGTTGCAGCCATCGGTCAAGTACAGCATCCATACAGTCGAAAATGTACTGAAAATTTGGTCTTATAGGCCGAGAAAGACATTCAAGTGAAATATTCAGTATTCCACAATTAACCAGATTATATTTTCGAGAAATACATAGAATCTACATTGAACACAATTTTACGTTTCTTATTTACTCAAAAATTAAAAATTCCAAATTATAAATGGTCCACCCTGTACCATATATGCAAAAACAAAGAATTTCTCTCACTAATAATATTTAATGTAAATACTGTCTCATAAGTTCTCATAAACATACTTTACAATAATTTTCACTTACATACCATATATCGATTTCTTAAATAATTGATCTATTTCAAAGATAGACGAATTATTTTTCTATTTTTTTCTTCTTATAATAAACTATGTAGCTGATCCGGTGAATAGGTGGTACCCTATTTGTTTGTAACTCTTCTCCCAATCAACCTTCACTCTCAAATTCATTGTGATCAGTAATATTGACCGCACTATGTACGGTTTGAATTTCGTTTGGGCGGTGGCCAAAGCCCCTTCGCCCAACCACCTTAATGTGTGACATGGCCCTGTGCCAAATTTCGTTAAAAAATATTCAATGGCAGCCGAGTTATAGGATTTTGAAATATTGTAGTATATGCGCGGTGCCACGCCCCTTTTCCCAATTCTGCCCATATATTATATGAAGCTTAAAGTTGAACACATAAAGTCCTGTGCCAAATTGCGTTCAAAAATATTCAAAGGGAGCCGATTTATAGCATATATAATTAAATGTAGTGAGTGTATGGACGGTGACACGCCCCTTATGGGATTTTCCTAAAATTTTCCAAATTGTTGGAAACATGTCCTGACAATTATGAACAAAACAAAAAATCGGGCGCCCCGTTCTCCAGTTATAGTATTACAAACATATTTCACTTAGTCCACAACTAGCTAATTATAAACTAGTTTGACACTATACCAAAAATATCAAATACTAATTCATTAGCTAGCTCAAAAGTTATCGAGTATAGGACAATTGTCTTTTCGTAGGACATCAGCGTGGAATAAAAACCAGTATGTTGCATGTTAATGAGTTGGAAGCATGAACTAGTTGTGGGTTTTTTTTTTTTTTTGAGCTAACTAATTAACTAGCTTTTGAGCTAGTTGCTTGTACTGCAGGAATGCAATGCAATGCACTTTCGAAAATTTAGCTACAACTAACACACACATATACACACGCACTCAAAACGATAAAAAAAACCGAAGGGATTGCTGCAACACGGCAAAGTTACGTTTTAACGAAATACGCCGTAAAAATTATTATGGCTGCAATGAAGCAATTCATGCTTTCTTCGTTTTTTCTCTTTTTGTTTGCATTCTCATTCTCTTTCCCATGAATACAATTTGCTGTTGCTCCTACACTGCTACTCCTACCTTAGCTGCTGCTGCTGGCCCCGCCACTGTTCGGGCACTTGCAGGCACTTGCACTCCTTACATCACAGCTCCTGCATGTTCTAAATACCTGTACCTAGGTATGTAATCAATTCCTTTTTAATTCATTAGTAATTTTCTTTTCTTTTTTGTTTTTTTTTTTGCTTTGCTCTTCTACAATTTTTTCACTTCAAGTCATGCTGACGCGTTAAATGCGTCGCTAGTTGCACCACACTTTTTTCCTGCTGTTTCATGTGTCGCGCCTTTGAAATTTGTTCATTCTTTTGTTGTTGTCTTGTTGCTGTGCTTGCCACTGCGCCACGTTATTCCCAGACATGGAAGACATGGAAGACTGGGGGAATGGGGCAGGACAAACGGCAGAATGGTCTCTCAACCAACGAGGCCATAATTGAATCCATGATGACGCTCGCCTATATCAAATTGATTTTCGAATTGTCAATGTTCAAATGGTTGTGATTTTCATATCATTAATTTATGAGACGATTTTTACGCACACTCTTTCTTTCTCTGGTTTTTTCCTTCAATTGTTTCTTTTCTTTCCTACTTTTTATGTTTGCATTTGCCTTGCATATGAAATGATTTTTAATGAAAGCATATGTTCCAATTTAAATATTCTAAGGGACCACCCCTTTTTTCATAGCCAGATTGATTGATTAAGGGTTTACCACCATTTTTATACTGCCACAAATTATTTTTCAATTTTATTTAGCACACAAGTTCAGTGCATGTGAATTTGTATGTGAATGCATATTTAAAGTGACTAAGTACCTGTAATTTGCACATAAATATTTAAATGCATTGATTTTTTGTAAATTAATTTATATAAATTTGACAGTTCTGTTTTTTCTTCAAATCTTTCTTTGGAAAGTTCCGTGATTTAAAGTACAAAAATTTACCTTTCAGTAATCAGAGAAGTGGATAAATCTGCTGGATATCTCCTTCAAAGGCAATAGGTCTCATTCACTAGCACCGCCAGGAAATTGTTAACAATTGCTTTACATAACTATATTACATACATATTGCCTTGCTGGACTTGGCGCTCAGACTCTTGCCAATTCAACAGTCGTTTTCAATTTCTGGCAAATGCGGGCGAATTGCCAATCTATTTCCTTAAGGAAAACTTTCCTATAAACGAGCCTGCATATTGCCAGCGGTGCAAGTATGAAACCGGTAATGACATCTCTGTGGCGCTACGTAAAACTATACGCTCTAGTCAAACCAAATTATTGGCACCATTTCTTCGCATTTAGTTCTGTCAACAATATTCAGTTTATAAACAATCAAGTTTCATACAACAACATATTTTTTTTCGCTCGTAAAATTGTCGAATCTTGTGCCTACAAACTACGATATGCAGACATCATTGATTTTCTGTTTCCAATTGAAGAAATCTGCTTTGGAATCTAATCGATTACTTGTGGAAGCTTACGGCCAGCTTATACTCTAGGCAAAACACAGTGCAACGAGTGATTCAATAAGTTTAAAAGTGGCGATTTTGATGTGAGAAACGAAGAACGTGGAAGACCACCGAAAAAGTTTGAAGATGCCAAATGCCGAATTGCAAGCTTTATTCGATGAGGATGATGGTCCAAAGCATGAACAACTTGCCGAGCAATTAATTGTGACCCAACAATGCATTTCTCCACTGCTGCTGTTTAAAAGCCATGGGATTGATTTTGAAGGTGGGAAGGTGGGAAGATGGGTGCCGCTTGAATCGACTGAAAGACAGCAAGAAAATCGAAAAACCACCTATCAAATGTTACTCGCCCGGTACAAAAGAAAGTCATATCTTCATCGAATTGTTACTGGCGATGAAAAATGGATCTATATCGAGAATGCCAAATGTAAACGATCATATGTTAAGCCCGGTACACCGGCCAAATCGACAGCAAAGCCAAATCGCTTCGGAAAGAAGACAATGCTCTGTGTTTTCTGGGATCAGTGAGGTGTTATCTGGTTTGACCTTCTGAAAGTTACTGGTCAACCGATTTGAACCGTGTTTTGCGCCAAAAACGTCCAGAATATCAAGCTAGGCAGGACAAAGTGATTTTTCTTGATGACAATGCACCATCACACCGAACAAAACAGACTCGGTAATTGGTAGATTCGTACAGCTGGGAAGCCGTTGGAGGCCGCAAGGGCTTATTCACCTTACTTGGCTCCATTTGACTACCACTTATTTCCATCAATAGAGCAAGCACTTGCTGAGCAGCACTTCGATTCGTACGAAAATATGTCAAAAACGAAAAGTTTTTTTTTGCGAGGCATTCACAAATTGCTTGAGAGATGGGAAAAATGTGTAGCTAGCAATGGCCAATACTTTGAAGATTGAATGTATAACCATTTTTCTTAATAACGTGTATTTTCATAAAAAAATTATCGGTTTCATACGTGCACACCTGATATGTGTGTATATTGACTAAACGTTAACTAAGGAACTAGCTTCAAAGTTAATGATTCTAAATAAACAGCAATCATCTCATGGGTAGTACCAACAAACCTTAAACAAAACAAGAAGAACAAAATTTACGGTTTGAGTCCTTATGCTTCCTTTTTTTCAATCCTATACTTTCAAGATACACCTTATTTTTACCCGAAGAAGAGGAAACCCCGAAGTGAATCTGTTCAGTGTTGAACAACAAATTTGAGTTGATTGATTTTAGGATTGTGGTCGCTGTGGCGTAGTAGATTGTAGTCAAAAAGTAGAAAAAATAATGTTTCTCTTTCACCACCTCTTGGCAGGCAATGGCAAACTTACAAGAGTAAAAATTGCTATGGAAAGCTTTTCACTTCGCCGTTCGGATTCGGTATTAAACTGTAGGTCCCTGCCATTCATGTACAAATATAACACGCACAGTAAAGTAAGATTTTAGAAGTTCTCAATGGAGAGACGAGGGTAGATTTTTCGTATTATTTATGCAGAATATTATTTAACCTTTCTGCTCAGCAACTACCATACTCAAGTAGCCACAAGGATTTTTTTATTTTTGAACTGTAAAATTCTATTCACGCAGAAGTTGTATTTGTTACTTCCATGGCGAAATTTTTGGCAGTGCTTTCGAAGTTTAAATTATTTGCCTTCGAATATTACAACCAATATTGAAATTATTAGGGTGCAGATTCTTATACAATTTCATATCTTTTGGTCTTCTAAAAACAAAATAGACCAAATTTCTTTTCGATTCAGAGAATTTACCTTAAAATTCCTTTTATTTGTCTATGCATATTTTTGCATATTTTGTTATAAATGCATCTTTTTACTTATTTTTTACATATTTTATCTTGTATTGCCTCTAATTCGAATTTTAGTTTCAATGCTAAATCTATCTGAAAGTATAAATCTTTCTAGCATTCACAAATTTGCTGAACTCGCTTGTAAAAATCGTTCTAAAAAAAGTATTTTCAAATGAATTAACTTCTTTTAAGTATGCATACCCATCATGTCCGTGTATGTGAAGGACAAAAATGTGTTTTCGCATTTTTTAACAATATTTTACTTTCTAAGCCAATAAGACATTATGTTTTGTTTTATAAATAAAATAAATGGAATAGTAATCTCAATTTAATATACAAAAAATGGCACAATTTTTAGCACTTTCTGTCACCTTTCCCGAAATGTCAGTTTATACGCAAGAAAAGTTGAAAGCCCTGTTCAAGCCGGTGTCAGTTTTCAAACAATTATTCATTCATTCATCTTGGCGGAATATGGTGTTATACGGTGTAACCTTGTAATCGAAGTACAAGCCATATTAAGCGCGAAGTACGTAGCTAGTTTTCAGCCTAAGTGTTAGGATGTCGCTACAACCGGTCATTGTAAATACTTGCGGCTCAGCTCAGCAAATTCGTTTCTAAACATTGAAATGTAGAGGTCTTTGTGGATGTCAATATTTGGTATGAACCAAGGAGAGCCCGTGAAGGTTTTGATTGTGAGCGTTGAATGCTTTTAATACTGGAGGGGCTCGCGTATGAACCAAGGAGAGCCCGTGAAAGTTCGTAATATTTTTGATTGTGAGCGTTGAATGCTTTTAATACTGGAGGGGCTAGCGTTGCCCCATAACTGGGCCCCGCTGGTCCAGATTGGTTTATTAACTGATTTGTAAAAAAGCACTTTGTGGTCGAATTGAAGTCGTAATTTATTTTATTTATTTAAAGCCAGTTGAATGTGTTTCCTCCAGATTAGTCATCGATCGAGGTGAATATACCTCAGTATGTTACTTCGGCGTAGGGTGAAAGTAATGTGAGTACACTTGCCCTCGTTTTCTCTCACTTTCCAGTTCGATAGCCAAGTTTCTATATTTTTCAGATGCTCATGACATGATTCATTTCTGGGATTAGAATGTGAATTTACGATGGCAGCATCATCTGCAAATGCATAAGTAGTCAAACAGTCGTTTGTTGATAAATCACCGGTAAGAGAAGGTATAGAAGTATGCATACCAAGTAAGCTTCCTTGGGGTACACCAGCTCCGATTTGGAAGTGAATAGTGAAGTGAATTCATTATATTTTACTCTACATTTCCGATCGGTGAGGTATGAGATTCCATTAGCTTATGTATTTTGATAGGTAACGATTGTTCTGTTTTGTATATAAGTCCTGGATGCCGAAATTTGTCTAATGACTGGATTACGCCTAAAAAGTTTGCTGAACAGTAGTTTTTTCCTTTCAAAGCTGAACAGTAGTTTTTTCCTTTCAAAGCCTTTCTTATTTCATGGGTTATTCGGTGTACTTGTTCTAAGGCTTGGAACGATAGTTTGGTCTATAAAGGAAATCAACTCTTTGTGCAAACATTTCTCAAATAGCTTTGATATCGTTGGATGCAAGCTCTATGAGGATGGTTGGGTTAGATCTTTACTCGGTTTCGGAATCGGAAAGTACAAGCCAGAGAGAAAAAGTTCAAAAAATATTTGAGAAAAGGGAGTAGTTTCCATTGAGTCTTAGGATTTGAAGAAGTCTTATTCCAAAATTGCAAAAAATTAATTTTCGGAGGTTAGCTATGGGATCTTTCGCTATATGAACAAGTAAAAGAATTAGTATAATTTTAAGAGTATAGCTAAATAATTAATTTTAAATTTATTATACCCAAATTAGAACTGAAACCAAGACTTGCTTCTTCCATCTTTTGCTGGAATAGAATTTGTTATACACACCTAACTCATCGACTTTGCAATCCATCCAGATATATTTGAAATCAAGGATCGTGCATTATAAATTTCCTCAACAGTTTTATTTTATAACCTTTCAAGTAGGCTCCTTTTAATTGGTAAAACCATGGAGGAATCGCTTGGATTTTAGACATATCAAACATGCCAGCGTTGGCATGTCAACAATAATATACTCACACTTTTATTAATACACTCTCATTTTTTTCATTGGCGGAGTCGCTGGCATGCCAATTTTGATCAAAATGAGGCTACTAATGATTTGACATAAGAACACATTGTTTGACGTTTCTGTTAAACATGAGAAAGAAACAAAGAGAGTAGATAAGCGAGGAAATTCGAAATTTGATTAGAAATGAACTGACTTGATGTCATTCAGTAAATATTTTTTTTTTTTGTAGACAACTTTGATAATTTTTAATTGGCAGTTGCCAGGTGTAACTTGGGGTAAACGTATGTCATTTACAATGATAGCTATGTGTGAGATAGAGAATTATCGTGATGTAAATTTCAAGAATTGTCAACCCACAAATCATGCCTCTAAAATATTCTCTCCTAATCGTATTACAATGCCTAACTAACATTTTTTATTGTTTTGGGCCTTGGAACGATCCTCAGCAGCTAGTTGAAAACTAGCCCTAACCTTAAGCCCTAGCTTTTATGCACTCCAGTTAACAGGAAGTCTAAAAGATAGGCTAATATTTAAAGGATCAATCGGAAACTACACTGCTGCCAACTCAATCATCACGCAACTACTTACCATCGAATCTTCATGCTGAATTGAAGTGTTTTCATCTGTAATAGGATCCAAATTAAGTACAATTGAACCATAGAAACAAAAGATCAAAGCTTATACAAAAAAACCAAAAACAAAAAAGTGCTATTAAATACCAAGCTCAGTGACTGACTCTAGAAAAGCCAAAGCAACAATGACATGATTTGAGGTATTGAAAAAAAAAAACCATACCTGTACAAAAAACACAAAAGCATATGCAAAGCGCAAACAAAAACCCAAAGACAAATTATAAGCTTAAATATACAGAATTTGGATATGCGGCATTAGCAGGATAAAAAAGGAAAGAGAGAGAAAGAGAGAGACGTTTGATAAGACAGGCAGGATCACATAAAGAGACGTATGCTTCCTAAAGCACAATCAAGCAGGCAGGATGCAGGCGGCCCTTTTGATCGGCATACAAATAGCCAAGCTAAAGAAAGAACCTCTTCTGGAAAAAAGTAAAGAAAACAAAGATCAGAGAAATGACCGCTTCATTTGTAATTTGATGCCAATTTAATACCAAATAAGCAAAGGAAAAAAGTAGTAGGTACATATGCAAAAAAGTAGTATGTAAGCCTGCGTTAAAAAAAAGCATGACAAAAAAAAGGGTTCATCTTCGAAAAGGATACGATGAAGTAGTAGTCTTAGTTTTAAAGTGAGACATGCTAAGCTTAGATGCGTTAATGTCTTTGAACTATGCGAGGAAGGAGAAGAAGCAGCAGCAGGAGGAGGAGGAGACACATCAGTGAATATGAGTAACTACAACAAAGGAAAATTACATTAAAAAGAAAAGAAAAAAAAAAAACACACACACACAATAAAGAAGGAAGCGCAATATTTCGAAATAACAAACAAAATATAGACGACCTGCTTCCTACATTTAAATATTATTGCGGAGAAGGTAATGAGGTGCTTAATTGTATGTTGTTGACTGAGTCTTAGTTGTTGCGGTTGTGTTGTTATTAATTACGTTTGTTGCAAAAGTGCACATAGTTACTTAGTAAGTAGTACATAGTAATATACCGAAAAAAATAGGAAACCCTAACGAAACCGTAGCGGAACCCTCTTCCATTTTAACAATAACCCAGCACATGTAAGTAAGTAAATAGTAGCTACTTATTTTATTATTATTAGTTACTTTACTCATTATTTATGGTATTTGCATGTAATGTATGTTGCAACTAGGTAGCAAATGTTTCTCAATAATATTGTGCGGCTGTTTATTGTTGCACGGTAGTTAATATTATCAGAAGTTGAAAACAAAACAATATCAACAATAACAACATCAACAACATCAACCAGTAGCAAAGTAGAAAATTAAACCAAAATCACTGCAATTATCATCAATGAAATGTGGCAATTGCAACCGCAGTTTTATGTAGAAATATTTATACGAGTACGAGTATGTGCTCATTATGTGACAGTAAAATGGCAACAACAACAACAACAAATAGTAACAAAAATTGCTGCAACTAATGGACACTTTCAGCATTGCTGCACATGCAGCACGGATAGCAACGCAACGCAACGCAACACAACACAACGCAACGCAACACAACACAACACACCAATCGCCAAGATATGCTGCAATAGTGGTTAGTCCTCCATTGTTATTGTTGCTGCTGGTCACTGTTTATACACTAACAGAAATTTGCTGCGAAATATTTAAGCCATTCTCAACTCGAAACGAATTTGGTTAGAAATATTTTAATTGCAAATATGTAGTCATTTTAATTTTACTATTTTCAACATCGTTAATCCTTTTCTCTTCCGTTTTTTTATTTTAGTTTATAATTTTTTTTTTTTAATTGAAATAGTTTAAGAGTTAACAGTTTAGACCATATTGATCAGAGAAGATCAATTGAAAATACCGAATTGCTTTAAGTGGTGAGACAAAAATATGTTCGGCATGACAATTGAATCTGATTCTTAACACAGTGCAACACAAAGAGGAAATTCTGGGTAATGACATTAATTTTTAAATGGCAAAACAACTGAAATTGGTTGTTGTTCTGAACGATATATACTTGCTTGATATTTTTATAAGAAAGTGTTACGAAAGTTAGCAGAATGCAAATGTTAAATTTTATAAAGCATTATTTACGTTGGGAGCATAAATAATAATTTAAAAATATTCAAAATATTTCATTTCGTTAATTATTTTTTGTTAGAAAAATGCGTTTCATGATTTTTAAAAAAATACTATCTAGAAGTTCTTCAAATCGACTAGAAGGGTTCAATTTCGAAAGAGCCCTCGAGGACCAAAAATAACTTAATAGTTAAACACAAAGTAAACTTCAGATTGCTGGTCTCAAAACCAGCTTGAAGAAAAGGGAAAAGAGCTGAACCTTTACGGACTAACGATAGCAAATATCACGGTGTTTACTTACTTTACTTACTTTTAATGGCACAACTTCCCATGGAGGACCTAGACCGAGCTTTTCGCATCCACTCATGTTGTGCGTGTTATATTTGTACATGAATTGGAGGGACCTACAGTTTAATGCCGGAGCCGAACGGCAAAGTGAAAAGCTTTTCATACCAATTTTTACTCTTGTAGGTTTGCCATTGCCTGCCCAGAGGTGGTGCCGTGTAGAAAAATTAGTTTTCTACTTTTTGATTTTGCCTGTGCCGAGATTCGAACCCCGGACACTCTGCGCAGCAGTTCAACGCACTACCACTACGCCACAGCGACCACGGTGTACCGACACAAAATCAAAATTGGACTCAAAGCTAACAAAGGGAAGTTGCTACTTAATGCCGATTCTAAGCGGCCGCTCTATCCGTGTTTTGCTAGACGGCATTGTTTCGGAAGATCTTGACATTAATGCTGGAGTGCTGCAAGGTTCGATCTTCTCTCCTACCCTTTTCCTTATCTTCATTAACGATCTTCTGTCATTAACGAAAAATCCCATTTACTCGTTGGCAGATGTATTTATATACATACCTTTTCAAAACGCCCTAACTCTTCGAAAATTGAGAGATAAAGACATGTTATGAATGACTCACTCAATAAAGATCTCTAGTCAATCTCCGAGTGGGGTCTCATGAAATGAGTTGAGTTCAATGCACGTAAAACCCAATGCTGTCTGTTATCTTACAAATTAGTTTCCCAACCTCCCGTAAACCCCCCTGATATCGGTAGGTATTGCGGTGACAGCGACTCTTGATGTTCTGGGCATGTCCATCCAATGTGATTGATGTTTGTTGGAATAAACACATTTTTGACGTGTCGAAAGAAGCAGCCAAGTGTCCCGGCTTTCTTAGGCGGTGTAAAAATATTTCACTCCGGCTCAACTGCACCACCTATATATGTACGTCATAAATTAAAGTTTAATTCGCACCTATGGCCTGGAGCTTCACGAATGCAACTTGAGCTCCTGGACCGTATCCAACATCGAGCGATAAAGCTAATAGGAGACAGTAGAGTTTCTAGCTCTGTTCCACATCGTCGAAACGTGGCTTGCGTCTTTCTGTTTTACCGTTACTTCTACGGTAGATGTTCTGCTGAGATACGCAAGCTGATTCCGCCAGTTCGGGTGTTCAGCAGAAGTACACGAACAGCAAGCGGAACTCACGCCTTCCACGTAGACTCGGTGTTCCACCGCCCTGCGCATAACAGAGACAGTTGAAATAGGCTCTCTACAAATATTTTGACCGATTATTATGACCTTTGCAAATTTAAAGCAAACGCTCATAACTATTTCTTCCTCTTTCTTCCTCCCACTTATCAATCTTCCTTCCAATCAACACAATGCTCTGCATGTGTGTTGGACTGTAAAAATAAATCTTTTATAACTGAAGTTACAGCTTAAAGCTGATCCTGCACCAAGACGTAGTGCCGTGAGGAGAGTAGAAGCAGAAGAAAAAGCAGGTGGCTTTAGTCGGTAGAAATCCGTCTTAGCCGTAGAATTGGACAGCTACGGTCTATCTATACAAGAGTTCTACCTGCCCACAGCGTACGAGAGAAAAACACAAAATCAAAGGCTACAGTCACAAGAAATGTGTGCTGTCTCAGTCTAAACAAATGAAATGAAGAAGGTTCCCAACATTTGACGATATCGTACATTGGATTTTGCATGGTTTCCTGTGATGCTGCAGGCACCATTGCCAGTCTTTCATCACTGTACTTGCTGGTAATAGAGATGAAGCTTTCCAACATAGAGTTGCAACAAAAAGAAAGGGGAAGAGAGATGATCAAATACAGAACTTTATACGAGTTAGTTTGGACAATGCGAAAAGCGTTCGTTGGACATGTAAGGAGTAATGGCTATGGAATACAGAAGGATGGAATTGTTGGCTTTTACCTAAACCAGATGGTTGCCTTCGATCGTATCTCCATATGAGATATGTACTTATATGAGATACGGTTTGCACGCGGTGCTAAGTTGACTTTGAAGTCGCCGATCATGTCGTCGAGTACATGGGTTTCTCGGAAAAGCATCATAACGTTGTAAACTTTATGTTACAAACTCAAGAACCATCAGTTCTGTTAAAGATCTGTGTGTCACTCAGCAGAGTAGGGATAATCCGCAGGGTACAGAGATATTACGGATCCGGGAGAAAAGAGGATGTTCAACTTACAGACCCCTTGTGCACTTATAAAGCATTTTTCCCTTTTTTCTACGTGGACAAGAGGACCATAGCACTCAGTCAGTTGGACCAATGTTTTTTCTCTGGTAGGACCTTCAGTTAAACATCAAGCTTAGTCTTTAAGATTTATACACTTTAACCCATTTCAAATGGAAAGTAATAACATTTTCTCTTTTTAAGGTTATTTTCAAAACTACCTTTTCAAAAAATAACGCACTTGATGGAGTGCAAATAGGTCTTCAAATGTTTTCATTTTTCTATTTGTAATAAATTTCCAAAATTTCCGAACGCCCGCCTGAATGTGCACATCTGAAAAATCGGGGGCCGAGCAACTTATTCCAAAAAAGATTCAAACTACATTCAAGCTTTGGCCAAGACAGAACCCTTACCAAAGGTTCGGTAATCGGAGATGATCAAATTTATAATGTGATTGTTACATCTCATGCATTTGTTATAATTTTTTTCATAGTTATACCTATTGGAGGACTCGGAAATTGATTAGTTCCATTGATCCTACGAGCTCCTGATATAGCATTTCCTGGCCACACAGCAAAAAAGTTGGATTTCACTGAGCTACTAGTTGCTTATATATGTAAAGTAACTTCAATTTTCATATCCATTTTTGCTACACCTATTTATTGGTGATTGGATGCTAGCAATAATTGTTTCTGTTTGGTTGATTTTTTTTTGTTTTTTCCAAGTGTATTTTGCACTGCCGCCCACTAAGCAACCATGAGAATATTTATACTTTTCATTATGCAGCAACAGCACACATACAACCAAGTATTTCCAAATTCAATGCAGCAAATTATTATTGCTGTTGTTGGTAGCTAGTGTTTTTTTTTTTCTTTCTTTTTTGTTGTTGTTGTATAATGATGATTATGATGATGATGTGTGTTGTCCACTCGATTCCAAATTTTGCATGAGTGGAACGAAATGTCACAACTGTCGCTGTTGCTGTGTGTTACCCCATTGTTATTATTATTATTATTGCTGCTGCTGTTGTTGTAGCTGTTGTTGTTGCTGCTGCTACTATTGTGTGGGAGCATAACGATCACATGCATAGCATGATGCTTGGGAGAGCATTTGATGAGAGAGAGAGAGAGAGAGTGTGTGGGGAGGAGAGTAACAACACAACAACAACAGCAGCAACAACAAACCCTTTTCATAGATCATGCTGTGGCAGTGATGGTGATGACGATAGTGGTGGGGGGCTGGCTGTGGTGGTGCTGGTGGTGGCGGTGGTGGTGCTTGTGGGTGAAAGTACTTAAAGTTACGGATACTTACGAAACGGAGTGGGTGGGCGAGATTTTATGACATGAATGCGGCAGTATTTTGCATAACTGTTGTCTCCCTGATATTGCTGTTGATCGTTGTTGCGCATTCGGTGGGCTGCTGTTGTTGTTATTGTTATTGTTACTGTTGCTGTTCTCACGATCAGCATAAAGTTGCACACTGTCCAAGAGCTTCAAGATTGTCGCTATCGTCATCCAAGTCGTTATTATTGCTGTTGTTGTTCGTATTTTCTACGAAATCTCTGTTGTGCCTAAGTCCCATTTGGACAAAAAAGAAAAAGGAAAAAAAATAAACTACTAAGAAAATCACGTCGTCGTCATGTCGAGTTCCGCCATTTCAATCGCCATCGCAATAATAATTGAGTTTAATTGAGTGATTGACGTTTTTTGTTTTGGCTTAATTTTAATTTTAATTTTTGTTTCTTGTTTTTTTTTTGTTGTTTATAAGAGTGTGCGCTCACCCACAATTTGGAAAAAATTTATGAGTGTATGTAGAAAATGAAAATTATGAAATCAACTACAACAACAACAAAGAAATTCCACAGCAGTAACAATTTTTCGTATTCATTTTCTTTCAAATTGCACAAGTACTTGACAGCAACAAGTAGTACTGATTTTTGTTGTTGACTTCTATCGTCCAGAGTAGTAATTTTTTGTTTGGTTTTTTTTTAAAGGAAGTCTAATCGTGTTACAAAATTATACAAATATCTCTTTCTCTCCTTCACTACCCACGACAACAGGCTGACAGTGGAAAGGCAGAAGAAGTTAAGTTAAAACGAAATAAGAGCAGTTATGAGTTTTTTCTTTATGACCATCGTCAATAATTTTGACGGCATAAGATTTTAGGCATTTCATCATAATAATCATCATCAGGTAGTACACGCAGAGAAAAAGCTGAATACAATAATTTAATAGATCGTCTTCGATTTACATAATGTGGTTCAGTTTTTGCTTCCAAAACCAGTTTTCAACTAAATGCGGTAATATATAGGGTGCTTTATTTGACCCATCCACTTATCCTTGCTCATTTCTGACTGATAACCACAAACTTTTTCTTCCAAAACCAGCAACTTTATTAATTGAACTAAGTTTTCGACTAAATGAGGTAATATATAGGGTGCTTCATTTGACCCATCCACTTATCCTTGCTCATTTCTGACTGATAACCACAAAATTATTCTTCCAAAACCAGCAACTTTATTAATTGAACTCAGTTTTCAACTAAATGAGGTAATATATAGGGTGCTTCATTTGACCCATCCACTTATCCTTGCTCATTCTTAACTGATAACCACAAAATAAAGAAGTTTTAAGTGGTCGCTGTGGCGTAGTGGTAGTGCATTGGACTACTACGCAGAGTGTCCGGGGTTCGAATCTCAGCACAGGCAAAATCGAAAAGTAGAAAAAATAATTTCTACACGGCACCACCTCTTGGCAGGCAATGGCAAACCTACAAGAGTAAAAATTGTTATGAAAAGCTTTTCACTTCGCCGTTCGGATTCGGCATTAAACTGTAGGTCCCTTCCATTCATGTACAAATATAACACGCACAACATGAGTGGATGCGAAAAGCTCGGCCTAGGCCCTCCATGGGCTGTTGTGCCATTAAAAGTAAGTAAGTGAAGTAAAGAAATTTTAATTCAAATTTTATTAAAAATTAAGTCATAGTTGAATTAAAATTAGAATTTCCTTTCACAGTTTTTCTACTTGAATATGAAAATTTTCGTAATTTAATCAAAGTGTTTCTTGTGGCTTTTTTTCCTGAGTGTAGTATACTACTGGTCGCAGCAGCAATAGCAACTTCAACAGCAACTAACCAACCAAACAACCACCAAATAATAACAGCAATATCGATGATGTTGTCGTTGTTTGTTGCTGCTCATCAGTTTTCTGTTTTTTTTTTTTTCTTCGTCTTTTGTTTTTGCTGTAGCATAATTCATTGTTCAAAAATTTTCATCAACTTTTCTACTTTCTGTTGAAATTTTTTTTTTTTTTTTTGCGCAAGATCATGGTGGTCTCTTGATCTGCTCCGGTCCGGGCACTTTATTGCTGTTACTACTGCTGCTGCCATCGCCGCCGGCCGCTGCTGTTGTTGTTGATACTGCTGCTGCTAGTCGTCTGTCTCTCAATTAAAAGGGTCTTTTGATTCGTTGTACGTTTGATTTATTCAATTAAGTTGATGTGCTTCAAATTGCCGCTTTAGTTTGTGGGTGCATTTTGTTGCTTGTGTGGTTTAGAAGAGTTTGCTTTTTCTTCAGCTTCAGCTTTTCACATGAATTGAATTATGAGCACATGTGCAGCTAGTATGTAAATATGAATGATATTTTGTAAATGAATTAAAGATTTTCTTGAAAAATAAAAACTTTCATATCACAAAACAAATTCTTCAATTAACTTAAGTAGACGATCCTGTTCAGATTTTTTATTCTTACCCAAAAAAATGTGTTGTTCACTTTTTATTAGAGACTTTAAAGGTATTGCAATTGTGAAAGTCTTTTTTAAAGTTTTCTACTTTTTAGCAATTTTTAAAGATATTGGAAGTATGTATTACAGCCCAACTACATTTAGGCAGAGAATCGATTTTATATGTGAAACTCGCGGCGATGCCAACATGCCCCATGGCAACCAAAATATTTCAGTTAAGGACTGACCAGAGTAGTAATTTTATTTTAAAAATAAGTTTTATCGTGTTACTAAATTATGCAAAGATCTCTTTCTCTCCTTCACTACTGATGACGACAGGCTGACAGTGGAAAGGTAGAAAAAGTAAGTTAAAAAGAATTAAGGGATGTTTTGGTATTTTCTTTATGACTATCGTCAAAAATTTTGATGGCATATGAATTTAGGCATTTCATCATAAAATCAGCAGAGAAATAGCGAAAAACAATAATTTATTAGATCGTGTTCGATTTAATGCTGTTCTCGTTTTAAGCTATCGCCGATGCCAACATGACCCACGCCAACTGAAATATTTCAGTTAAGGACTGTCCACCACACTTCTGTATGATGGGACATAGTTTTAGTAGAAACTCAAAACTTCATTTGCCATGAAATTTGGAATAGGATTGAAACCCATCTTCTGATGGCTTCTAGACCTTTTCAACTAATCTTAATTCTGATTTCGCTTTAGTTTATAATAGATCATTAAATATTAATGGAACAATTGGGTACTGAAATATCAGAACGCATCGGTAACACCCGGGTCTATCTGCACAATATCGGGTGGTCCATTTAACATTTGGAATTTAAACAACTGGTTATTTTACATCATATCGGGTGGTCCATCTTACACTTGGGTTTTGAACTACTGGTTATTTTGAGTGTGTCAACTCTAATGTTATTCTTATTATGACGTAAAATTAGTTTTATATTTGCCATTAACGAAATGGGTCGATACACGCTTAAACAACGTTAAAAAAACTAAAAATGTACTTGCCAAATGTTGAATTTCTCTACCGAAAGTGTAGAAAAGAAGCGCCTTCCAAGCGACTTATTAATCAATTTCTGAAAAGTGGATCTTAATTGGATAAAACAACACTTTCTCGTACTCCTACAGTGCGAATAATTTCTTCTTTTTTTTTTTATTTATTTGAAAACATCAATTTTCCCTAATACAGCAACTAGTCAATTTGACCAACGAGCTATTTACTGTGATTTTAATTATTTATGTATATAACAATAACTTCAAAAGAATATTATTGTTCCAGCTACCAGTTCAAAAGGTTTTACGCGTTGAAGTCGTCTTCTTAGATTACTTATGTTAAGCAGTCGGGAGGCTTCCTCATTTACATGTTGATATAATCTAGCTTGGTGTGATTCCGCCAGTTTAGAGATTTCCGCGTTTACAGTTGGTACATTCAAATCACGATGAAGATCACTATTTCGGATATAACAAGGAGTAGTTACAACGTTTCGAAGCACCTTATTCTGAAAGTGCTGAATAACGGCTACATTTGATTTCTTGGTGCATCCCCAGAGCTGTGCACCATATGACCATACAGGTTTCAGAACTTGATTGTACAAGATGAGCTTGCAGTGAATAGAAAGGAACGGGTTCCGCCCAATAAGCCAATAAAGATTTCGATATTTAATGTCGAGTTCATCTCTTTTCATTTTAGCATGTTCACTCCATTTGAGCTTGGCATCTAACGTCATACCTAAGTATTTAGCTGTATTAGAGTACGGTATCTGATTCCCAAGAATTTGAATCGGAATATACGATATCTTTCTATTTGTAAAGTTGATATGTAAAGACTTTGTAGTGTTCAAAGCTATTTTCCATTTTGTTGTCCACAACCCGATTTCATTTACAGCATTTTGCAGACACTGTCATGATACCACCATAGAATCAGCAACGGTGAGAATCGCTGTATCGTCGGCAAAAGTAGCTACGACGCAATTTGTAGGAGTTGGGATATCACAGGTGTAGAGTACATATAAGGTGGGTCCCAATATATTACCTTGTGGTACTCCTGCACTAAGAAGCTGGAGGTTCGAATAGCTATTTTCTTGCTTGACACGGAAGTAGCGCTCAGTGAAAAAATTGCTGCTGTTGCTCAGAATGTCGAAGAAGAACCAACCACATCAACTCGCTATCGCTCCCAGGAATTGAACATTTCACGCATTTCTTTGTTGCATCGGCATGAAACCATACAAAGTTCAGTTGGGGCAACAGCTGACGCCACATGGCCATCCGCAACGGTTTCAGTTCGGTAATTGGGATCTCTTTAACGCTTGGAAGATGATCAGCATTTTTAATGTAAAATCATCTTTTCTGACGAAGTTCACTTTGACCTTGGTGGTTACGTTAATACTTAAAATGCTTGCATCTGGGGATCAGAAAATTCATTTGTGATTGTTGAGAAAACCAATGCTCCAACAACGAGTAACTGTTTGGTGTGGTTTTTGGACCGGCAGTATCATTGGGTAATTTTTCTTTGAACATAAGGAAGGAAGATGCGATCAAGAAGATACGCTCAAGAAAAAAAATAAATGCCACATCTAGGAACACTTCAGAGCATACTTTATGATCACCTAGAGCCTTTTAAATGACATCGGTAATTCTATGTGACTGATTGATCGTTAAGTGTTTGTCTCTAAAACCGAGCTTATGATTTGGGATCAGTTTTCTTTGTTCAATGATTGGTTTTAGGAGTTTAGTAAAGTAAATTTTGTGTTTAAAACTAATGAGTGAGGAAATCCCTACTAATAAATCTGATTTCTCCCTAAATTACATCACTACAATAATTTTATTGCCACAAGAAAACTTCAAAAATAACCAATCTGCCAATGGGAAGTCATAAAAATATAATATACTAGCACAAAAAAAAAAAGTGATACGTAAAACAAAAAATATGCTCCACTTAAAAATCAGTTAAAAAGTAACTGCCTCTCGAAAATGAAATACAACCAAAAAAAAAAAAAAAATCAGTAAATCAAAGAAAACATTATGAACCCTCGGAAGAGACTGAAAAAATATTTGATATGATCGGAGATACTTATAAAAGACTGTGTGAGCGTGTATGTGTGTGGCCGGCAATTATTGCGCACCTTTAATGCGATGGGACCACACCAAATTTAATTGACTGCTGCTTATGGTGAGCGTGCGCATACAAGCTGCTCAAGTGTGTATAGTTAATACGCTACAACATCATCACATGGAAGTAACTTGTTAAAATTGTTTCGGCTTGTATGTTTTTTTTTTTTTAATTTTTTGTTTTTCTTGTCGACAATACAATTTAATAACTTCTTCAAGAGGCAGGCAAAAATTTTCACGATCAAAAAAAAAAAAAACCAAAAATGTTGAAACAAGCACAAACCAAAAACGAGCTTTCCAAATGTTGTTGCTACAGCAGGCAACCACACACCAATAACAAGAACAACAACAACAAAGAGAACACTATGCACATGCAATAAGTTTCACCGTTGATGAATAGTGACTAAAATAATGATATTTTATGAATCATTTCCCTACACTGCTGGACTGCCTACTGGAAACTGGACCACCACAACTACCGACGTCACACGCACACATTCACACACACATACCTATACATACCTTCACATCAAGTACAAAGTAGAGTGGAGAAAAAAAAATTCTTTCCAAAAAACGAAAAAAAAAGAACAAAAACGTTAACAAGCTTACGGTCAAAATGATATAGAGTAAAGCAGAACACGGTCAAGCTTATTATGACCATAACCATTTTTTGGCTAAGAGCATTATGTGTTGGTCATTAACCAAAAACAAAAAATAAAAAATTATGAACGAATAAATGAAAATATATGAGAAAAAAAAGAAGTAGTGAATGTGGGTACACATTTTACGAGGGAGATTGCTGCTGCCGCTGCTGGAGGAAAGAAAACTTCACCTTATCCTAAGCGAACATGTGTGTGGCTGGATCCTAAATGTTATTGCTGCTCTCGCAGGCCAACAGCAGCCGCAACAGCAACACAGCAATAACAGCAACAACAGCAACATCGGTGCGCGAATAGACTCATCATTCTCGTAATTAAATGCACGCACGCAGGTTTTCAACCATTTAATGTTGCTAGCAGCCTATTACCAGCAGCTATTTTTCAATGATGTTGTACACTTTGCGAGTGAGTGAATGCATTATGCTGAGAGCTGAGCTGAGCTGAATTGATGCTGGACTTTTCAAGACGTTATTTGGTGAAATTATGTGAATCACTATGATTATAAAGATTTTCCGCAATGAAAACTTCCAATGTTGTTCCACAAAATGATTCTGTACCAAATCGGTGTTGACGATTCAAAGTCTGAAAACTAATCAAAGTTTGAAAACCAAACTAGTATTAATGCATTGCCATCTAAATTACTAGACCTCGGTTTTCTAGTTTAGAATCGAATTGCTAGATTGCAATGCATGCAATTTCTATAGTCTTAAGATCGATTTTCACACATTGAAAAACAATTGGCAAATGATTATCGGCGTTATCATTCCAAAAAGGCTAACATCGGCAAGATGCTTACAGCCAACAACCCTAGGATCTGGGCGTTTAACTCCCTCGGCCTTATGGCTAAGATTAAAGTGTAGTATCTATTCTTATCAGCTAAATATCTGAGGACAATAAATGTTAAAAAAAAAATCCCCATTTATTTGCTTGTCTTTTTTTTCAGTCTATATTCACTCATTCTTTCAGTACTAGAAATTTCTAAAAAATTTTGTTTGAAATGTAAAATTTTTGTTCAAAATGTCAGATTTTACTCTCGACTATGATACTCAGCGCCCTCTATCAATCAAGTATGAATCATACTCGGCGCCATCTATCAATCAAGTATGATCCATACGCGTACCAGCGCCCTCTATTAATTAAATTTGAATCATACGCGAATCAGCGCCATCTATCAATCAAGTATGATTCATACTCGGCGCCATCTATCAATCAAGTATGATCCATACGCGCACCAGCGCCCTCTATTAATTAAGTTTCAATCATACGCGAATCAGCGCCCTCTATCAATCAAGTATGATTCATGCTCAGCGCCCTCTATCAATCAATCACGTTTGAATCATACGCGAATCAGCGCCCTCTACCAATTAAGTTTTATTCATACTTGTTATGTGCTGCCTATCATTTAGGTGTATATACAGATGCATTCTAATTTTGCTGATTGATAGAGGGCGCTTTTACCTACTGCCTCATAAATATTGAAACGATTCTAAAGAATTAAACTTCAAAAAAGAAGAAATTAGTATACGAGTAAATAAATCACATAACTTGAACAACTTCTTGATCGAAAGCTCATAAAATCATAAAACACATTCCCATTCGCAATTGTTTCTCAATTCCCATTCCGACAAATGTAGCTCATGTGAATATCCACTAAAACCGATTTCAAAATTGTTTCCAGTTAATTGTGCTTGTTTTCTTCTGGTAGACATAGTCGCAAATGGATTTCCTACTTTAATAATTTCATAACATTATTCTTCATCCAAATTTTTTTGTTGGATTTTTTGTGTACATATTTGAAACAAACATCTGATGAAGCAAAGCTACAAAGCCGACGTGTGGCATAAAGTTAACCATACACTTGCACACTCATACATGCATACATATACCTACATATACATACAAACCTTATACCAATTATTATTATTTTTATTATTATTATTATCTATAAGAGTTTAAATAGGTTTTGTTTATTTGTTTTTGCATTGTGTATAGCTTTCAACAGATTATCAATCTTGTCAAATCGTGGCAAACAAGAAGCTCTTGATTACCACCAATGTCTGCAGCATAACAAATCATTTTAATCACCCTGATACTTTAAAGCTGGATGCTGAGAAAGCCAATGCTGGCGCTGATGCTGGTGCTGATGCTGGTGCTGATGCCGGTGATGTTGCTGGTGATGTTACTTAGTTATGTTACTGTTGCTGTTAATGTTGCTGGTGGTGATGATGATACAGCGGATAAGTTTAAGTTGTTAATGTTGTGGTTGTCTTTATGGTGTAAAAAATAAACGTTTTCCTTTTCATGTTTTACTGATGTGTGATGCTGTTGATGATGATAATGATTATGCGCTGCATTTTGATACACTTAAGTCAGGTGCACAACAACTAACTGCCCAATGGAAGGGTACACATGAATGGGAAGGCTTGTGTATTATTATCTGTTTAGCCTTTGAGATTAATAATGTATGTTGTAGCTTGGCGCCATGATCACCAAATTGGTATTAGAATAATTGTTTTCAACGCTGATGTTGGTCGGTTTTAATGGATTTTCAGCGCTCAAACTAATAGAAATATATTATTAAGTGAAAATATTTGTGTAGGTTTTTGTTTTCTTTGGAATGCTCTTTCATTATTCATTATAAGAATATAGTTTTTTTTCGCTGGGTAAATATTTGAATGTAGCAAAGAGTAGATGAATGTGAATTTGTGTGTAGTATGATAAATTATGAATGATATTTCATTTTTCTTCTTAGATTTTTAGAATTTTTTTCATGGAAAGCAAAAATTATGGTAAGATGAAATTTATGGACATACTGCTTTGGATCGCCAACCGCCGCAGGGTAAGGGCTCTAAACTTTCCTATCCTGGGAAAAACATTTTCCATGTCACTTATAGAAATAATTTTAAATTACATAATTACGTACAGGATTGATCTAATTTAGATAATTTGTGGTACGTGAAACGTCTTTGGTCTTCAACGTTTCATTTCGTGTTATCTGCTTTCTACCTAATTCATTGTAGGGCCGTTTGTCAACATGCCATATGCAATACATTGGAGGAGAAAAGATCGTCAACCTCTTTGCCCATCTTCTTCTTTTAATGGCACAACAGCACATGGAGGAACTAGGCTGAGCTTTTTGCATCCATTCATGTTGTGCGTCTTATATTTGTACATGAATGGAGGGACCTACAGTTTTATGCCGAATCCGAACGGCGAAGTGAAAAGCCTTTCATATGCAATTTTTACTCTTGTAGGTTTTCCATTGCCTGCCAAGAGGTGGTGCCGTGTAGAAAAATTGTTTTTCTACATAGTTTTTGATTTTGTCTGGTAGTCTAACGCACTACCACTATGCCACAGCAATCAACCTCTATGCCCATCTATCAATAATATTAAAATAAAAAATCTACAATCCTACAGCAGCCGGTCGTTAGTTTCTCCCACCAAGCATTAACTGGAAATCAGTTTTTCGTTCTACAATGGGAAACATATGTTTTGCCTTTTGCAATCCCTCAAAGCGTCCTATTTGTAATCATGTCCTTTGCTTTTCAAGACATTCGCTTAACTTGCTTACTTGACCAATGATCGGTCTTGGCCGGCTCTATAAAGCTTCGCCAGTCGCTTTTTATATGCGCGCGCTGGCGCCAGTTTATGTTCGTCTTTCCAACGGAGATTATGACGTCCTATTCTTCGTGATCCTCCACCGTGGTTCGAATAAAACACCCTTCTAACCGGAATGCCTTCTTCCATTCGCTCAGCATGACCCAGCCCCACTCGACGAGACTCCCTTTCGAGATTGAAGAATGCTTCCTTGACTGCTTGTGCGTTAGTGTAGAAAATAGTGCCAGAGATGTCGATGTTCGCAGCTTGAATTATGTATTTTCTGCAGCATAAGGTTAAATAGGTCTCACTGCGCTGCGGTGTTGGTCAGTGTCATTTTGCAAAGACGAATGAGCTTTACAGGGATACCAAAGTCAGACATTGCGACTTATAATTGATCCCTAAACATGCTGTCAATGGCGGCTTTATATATCTGGTAGATGGTGGATTTACCATACCTGAAGCCACACTGATAAGGTCCAATCAGTTTGTTGACGATGGGCTTCAGTCTTTCACACAGTACGCTCGATAAAACTTTATATGCAATATTAAGAAGGCCTATCACACGGTAGTTGGCGCAGACTGTGGACACTCCCTTCTTATGGATTGGGTTTCCAATCACTTGGCATGCTTTTATCCGATCATATTCTGCATAGAAGCTCGTGCATGCGTTTTGTGAGCTCTTCGCTTCCAGTCTGCACCTGCAGCCTTATTGTTTTTAAGCCGAGCGATGGCGTTAAGATCTCTTTATAGTCAGGCGACGGTACTTCAACGCCGTCAGTGGTTGGGTTTCCCGGTGTAGATTCCGCAGTGGCGAAATTATTGCCGTCATTACCATTAAGCAGCTGCAAAAAGTGCTCCCTCCATAATCTCATTATGCTCTGGACTTCCGTCACCGGATTTCCGTCTTCGATGCCTTGCAGGAAGAAGCACCGGTCTTCAAGCCATCAGTTAGGCGTATTAGTCTCTCGAAGAATTTTCGGACATTGTTCCTGTCCCGTAACATTTCGATATCATTCGAACGCTTAACGTTGGTCATTAATGAGTTAATGTAAAGGCTTTTTCAATAGGGACATAATAATTTTGTATTTAAATTCAAAAGCAACCTTAAACTTCTTTTTGTTTTGATCTGGCAATATCAAAATGTCCGTCAAGGTTTACATTTTTATCATGGTGAAGTTCATGAACGACCAACGTTTGGAAGTGATTAAGAATTACCACCGAAATTCTGGGTCTGTGGTCGCAACATTAAGTTTGAAGAAAATCCTAAATTTCATCGAAAAGTAATCTTCAGCATTGAAGTTCATTTTTGGCTTAATAGCTTTGTCAATGAAGTATAACAATCCCACATCTGCTTCAAGAGACTCTATTGCATCCACAAAAAGTGACCGTATGGTGTTGATTTCATGCCGGAAGTATTGTCATGTTTATGAATATGATCATCATGCTACGATCAATGTAGTTCGCTATCGCTATTTTCGGCCAGAATTAGATGGGCTTGACATCAGTGATATAAGGTTCCAACAAGATGGTGCCACATGAAACACAGCTGGTCAAACAATTGGTCTACTGAAGGGAATATTCGGTAGTCGTGTATGTGATTGCATTCCCTATCTCATTCTCCCTCCTTCATCCTCCCACCTATAAATCTTCCTTCTGTTCCATGAATCAAAACAAACAAAAATAAATCAATTTAAAAAAAAAATTTTTTCGAGAAATGGCCCGGTTGAATGGCCACTCGCTAATGCGATTTAACGCTGTTGCATTTCTTTTTATGGGGCTTCATTAAGTCGTTGGTTTATGCCAACAAGCCAACAACGTTAGAAGAGCTCAGTAACAATATCGAAAAGCTCCAAAGAATCGATCGCAGCAAAAGTGCTCGCGTAGATCATATGAACGATATTCACTTTCATACTTAAATGTGCTATGTGCACTGCACCTGGAATAAATTTAAGCCCGATATCTCAATTATATTGTATTTTATTTAAATTCAAAGCTGTTAAGTCCCTATTGAGAAACCCTTTACATACAATAATATTATATAGGCATGTACATATGTTTTTTAGTTGACAGAAAAAATTAATTATATATAAAAAAAACATATAGGAAATTGAAATCTAAATACGTACTTACATTTTTATAAACCTTCATCTGCCTTCACGTACTTAGTTTCCCTTCAACAACTTCAATCTCTTTATTTCCGAAATATTTATAACCCCAATCCAGAATCTACTTTAAAATAGACACACGGAAGGAAGTACCAGTTCCAATTCATATCCGCGCTGATATCATAATTTCAATAATTTCACTTACCAAATCATAACAACAACAAAAACACAAGTGTCTCTAATTGTGAGCATGTGCTGCATGCAAGCAGTAGAAAATTAGTTAAGAATTCTAAAATCAAAAACGAAAAAAAAACTTCAAGTCACTTGCTGCATGTTGTCAGTGATACAAAAAAAAAAAAAAAAAGTAAAAAAGAAATGATATGACACAGACATGGGTTTATCTTTCACACAGATGATGATGTTGACGGCGATGACGACGCGCTGTCGTGATCCATCATCAACATCTTATGCTTCAGCTTACTCCAGCAGCAATATCAACAGAAAGGGTGTATGCATGAACTTCCGCAAATTTGAGACTTTGATTTTTGTTTTTTTTTTTTCATTCTTGGATTGATCTACATAATATGTACTTATGAATGTATGTATGCATCGTATGTAGGAACTTCCTTTATGTATGTTTATTTTGTAGTTGTAATAGATAATTAGGTATGGTAACCTACTACTTTGATTCACTACAAGATGCCCAGCTATCTGTGGATGGATTAATTTGGTTCGTGCCTTCTATCAGTGATTATAGCTACAACAACAACAGCAACTGCAACGATAACAACAACAACAACAGCAACAACAAGATGTTAGTTAACGCATTTGCGCGTTTTTCTATACAAACGACAACAGCAACAACAACAAAAAAAACAACAGCAATAGCATAAAACAAAAACAACAAGAGTTGCTATCTTTTAATGTTGCTGCTACAAAGTATAAGTATATTGCTACTACTGCAATTAGAAATTGTTGGTTTTTGTTGCTGTTATCGTTGTAGTTGTTTGTGTTTATGTCACGAATTTGTCTCTTGCTGCTGTTGGATTTCTACTTTTTTTTCTGTCTATAGATGACGATACCACCGCTGCGACCCGCGCTCCCACAATGTTCATAATAGCTGCATACATGCTCGTACATAGATTTATTCGTTGTCGTCTGTCCATTCATCCAATTCATCTGTCCGTCTGTCCTGTGTCGCCAGACAACTTAGAAAATGGTTTCGTCGGCGTCTTCATCATCATCATCGTTGTCGTATTCGTTGTCGGTCGAAATAATTCGTTATGCTTGAGTAGGGAAAAGCATGAAGCACGCAAACAAATTTTATGCACCAATTGTAAAACAAAAATGAAATTAGTATTTAACTCTTTCTACATACATACATTCATGCAATATATTGTTGCAACATTTGGAAAAATACACGTACTATGTATTTTGGGGAATTTAACAAAAATATTTAATGTTTTTGATTAAAAATTAATTTATATGAAAATGTTTTAGGCATGGTGAAATAATAAGGTGAGACAGGTCAGTTGACGGTTCTCTTCTGGGACTCGTATTTCGGCATTAGCCACGATGTTCCATTTTTGAGGAGTTTTGCCTTAGGGAGTATTTTTGAACAAAAATTTAGTGTTTTCTTCGAAAAGTATTTGATAATTATCAAAATGTAAACACACTACACTACTTTCCCAATGGGGGCTTATAAAGACAACTGCTAGCTTTTTGGATCATATTAAAAAACTTGAGAACGTGTTTTTTTTGTAATTTAAATGGTATAGAAATTTCGGAACTTACCTTATCAAAATCAAACGATATCAAAATTAACAGATCAACCGGATTTATTTCTGCATACAAAATTTAAATAGAAACAAAACAACAACAAAAACGTAAGCAAAAAATAGTGTCTAATAAAAGCGCTGTAACACTTATGAGTAGCTATTTAAAAGCTAGAATGCAAATGATTAAAGTTGGCAGTATATTTTCTGGCTACACGTCTACCAAATCTGGTTTTCCGCAGGGTTCAATTCTAGGACCGCTTGTTTTTAGTATCCTCATTAGTGACATTTTTCCTGTTTGCCAACATTCTGTCCAACAACTGTACAAGCTTAAGCTGGCGACATACAATTGTATTTGTCCAGTCCTATTGGGCTAATTGATGACTTATGTATGCTTTCATATGAATGGCGTACTTGAAATCTCTTAATAAATGAAATAATTGTAATGGCCTATCTTTAAACCTGAGCAAATCTAATGTTTTACCAATCGCTTTCCCAACTTTATATGTTAGAGTGTTTGCATTAGAATTTGTGAGTAACAAGATTAACAATCTTGTTTTCCATATGAACTCATCTTTAAGTGTTGTAGATCATGTGAATAGAGTTTGGAAAAAAGGTTTTTCTAACCTTACGAAATCTAAGATTGACTGCTGAGTATTTACCTCTGGATACTTACTAGAAAAAGATTAGTAATACAATTGATTCACCCAAAAATTCCTTATGCTGAATTTGTATATAAGTAATAAATTAGATTCTCTATCACTTCATAAGCTTGAAGAAGCTTTTAATAATGCCACTCGATATGCTTACGAACTTAAAAAATTTGATCACATTTCGAATTGGAGAAGTTAAATATTAGGCTTGAATGTGGTGAAAAACCTCGAGGCTGGAAATCTTGCATCTATCTGCATAACCTAATTAGAACGAGATATCAAAAGATATCTATTTGATAAACTACAATTTAGCAGGTACAATCGAGTAAGTTACTTCATCTTTCTAACTTTACTACTGTGGGTAAAAAGTAGTAAGACTTTGTTCATAATTTCAAATTTTTTTATTCATTCTTCCAAATCTATTTCGTCCCCTTCAAAGTAATCCCCCCCGGCCCCAATACACTTGTGCCAACGTTTTTTCCAATTCTCGAAACAGTTGTTAAAGTCAATTTCCGGAATAGCCTTCAATGCGCTTAGCGATTCATGTTTAATATCTTCAATTGACTCAAAACGGTGTCCACGAAGCGGTTTTTTGAGTTTAGAAAATAGCCAAAAACCACACGGTGGTAAGTCAGGCGAATAGTTGCGGAACGATATCAGTCGAATTTTTGGAAAAATGGTCTCGTAAAACCAATGCAGTGATTTTGGAACCAATCGTGCATTCACTCTTCTTAGGCCCAAATGATGTTTTAAAATGGTTTTCACTGATCCTTCCGATATTCCAACGATGCCTGTAAGGTCTCTGACTGTTAATCGTCGATTCTTGATTCTCGAGCACCAATTCCTTGATTTTATTGACGTGTTGATCATCAGTTGATGTTGATGGCCGTCCTGGACGTGGTTCGTCGTCAACGCGTTCTCGACCATCTTTGAACAATTTGTACCAATCAAAAACACTTGCTCGCGACATACAATTATCACCGAAGGCCTTTTGCAACATTCTGAACGTTTCGGCACCAGAAATTTGATTCCGCACACAAAATTTAATGGTTCTTCTTTGTTGAATAATTTCACTCATTGTGAAAATCGCCGAATGCACTTTTTGTACTTCAGAAAGACAAGCGTATACTAAACACTAATGATTATTTTGATGTGACATTTGGCACAGATACCAACCTTAAAAAAATAATATTTTGATGAATGGCAATAACTTAGTTGGATAGATTTCTAAGTGATCATTCCTCAATTCTACACCTATTTTAAAACGCCATCACTCTTTGAAGATTGAGATAAGTAGGGCTATGAAAGACTTACTCAACACTGTTACACTGTTTCTCTAAAGAACGATTTTTCATACCGCTCCCACCTAGCTGTGGCTGGGTTTGTTATTGCCGGCAGGGAGTCACCTACTCTTTTCGGCATGACCAATCAAATTGACTTCCATTGAAATAATCACACTTTCTAACCAGAGTTACCAACTGGTGTGAACTGAATATAGATGAAATTTTAGTATCCACTCTTTGGATAAAAAAATTATTAAATATTTTCCTTATGATATTTAAGACTGAATATTTAATATGACGTTTTTCATCTCTTTTATTCCTTTTTTATGATATACGTAACCTTAAGCTTTAATAGTTTTATGAATCTTTAACTATTTTAAAGAAAGTTGAATTATTGCAAACTTTTACATCAATTAGCTACATCAATTCCTAGACTAGACTAAACTACGAATAATTAAATTTCGCATATACGCTGTTTCTCGTTTCTACTTTTACGTACATGTGACCCACTTCATGTGTGAAAAATGCTGTCTTGAGATTTACCATACACTAGAGTTTGCTAAGGAAAAGATGGTAAACTCATTTACCATATTTCCAAGACCTCCCAATCGTGCCCGAAGCATTCAAAAGCTTTTGAACTATCCTGGTGTGGAGATAATTTTTAATGAGTTTAAGTTTTGAAAAGTTTATTTCTCGTGAAGTTGCCGTCATTGGAATAGTCAGGAAAATTTTATAACCGCTTGTGAAGTTAGAATATAATCCTCTATCCAGAATTAAGAATTATGGAGCTCCTAGGGCTCAAGTGATTTCTTTAGGAATTGTAGTCCCGTTCAAACCATAGAACAGTGTCAGGTTTTATGAAATTAGCGGGACAACTATAAAATATGTGTCTTTCCTCATTCTTAAAAACTTGAGATTTGTCCGCCTAATTTCTGAAAATCTGACACTGTTCATTGAACCAAAAACAAAACATAACCGTTGATAATGAAATGGTTCAGGCTATGGTCAGGTTATGCATAAGTTTAAAGCGTTAGTGAAAATGGAATGAGGTGGCAATATGTTGAGAAACGAAAGATATTAACTATTTTTTGCCAGCCAGGCTTACAAGTGAGAGCATACTCATTTTTATTTATCCACTTTTGATCAAAATCCTGCAAAATAACTGCAAAACTACTTAGTCTACTACAGTAAGTCCCAATTAAGTACATTTTTCTCAAGTGCCTTCTCCCTTAAGTTCCCGTTATTTACTACTCTTTTTCGAAAAATACCATAGAAATTTCCCATTTTAAAGATCTCAAGAGTCTAAAACACCTTAAGCTTTGTTTACTATTCTTCGTACATAAAGGAGTATCTCAGCAAAACAAACAAAACTCCGGACACCTGACGAAAGCTTCACTGCTACGCTTCACTGCTACGCGAACGAAATTTTATATCGTTGATTTACGATCAAATATTCGAGTTATCGTGGGAGCCCTCAAATCGTTATATAAAGTTTTTATAAGCCACTTTCGATCCAAATAGAATGTTCCGCAATATGAAAAAAGAAATCCCTATCGATTTAAAAGGTTAGCAAAACATATCTTTTACAAAATTTCACCATCTGCTTTACATGAAGACTCAATTGAACATTTGAAAAGTAGAAACAAACATTCACACAAACAAAAACAACTAAGCCAACGGAATTTCTATAACTGTGCGATTATAGCTACCTGAGATAAGCACTCGGAAACACAAAAACGCCCAGCATTTAAAGATTAATACCTAATCTTTGTATTGTACATACACACACACACACATGCATACACAAACATATACAAATAAATATGTATGCATTTATCTCTAATCAATAACAATTGAAATAGATTTTTAGCATTTGAAATCGATATTTTTGTCTAGATGTATGATGATTTTGAGTTTGCTATACAATAGGTAGGGTTTGCCATACGGGGGTAGGGTGAGCTCGCTACCGCTATCACTGCCGCCGCTCCTGTTGATAATGTTGCAAGCAATTAAATATTCTGGAATGCATTTAAAGAACAAACAATAGAAAAATTAAATAAAATATCAAAATACCCTCAATGGACACCCCCGCCATAACATCCATCTCCCGTGCCTAGACGCTGATGATGATAATGTATCAGCAATGAATGAGAGTTTTCAAAAATAAAATTTTCTTAACTGAAATCGATCGTTTTATAGCATTCCCAATATCTATAAGTATAATTATGTATGTACATACAAACTTTCGAGTGGGTACAACAAACAGCGTTGCAGCAAAACAGCGCATCTAACAATACGAAAATACGAGCACAATATTTTTGTGCCTATTGTTGTTTAACAAGACCTATTATTTGTAGGTCATAAATTTTATTGCTTACTGCCGTTTACATTTAGTAAAATCTGAATGAATTGCAAGCGGCATTCATTCATTCAGCTAACAATTCGCAGTCATTCAATCGGACAGACGTCGTCGTTGTTGTTGTTGTTGCTGTTATCGTTGCCGTTGTCGTTGTCGAGAATATACCCATTTAATATAAATGATTGAGGGTGAGTACTCGTAGCGCACATGCACTTGGTTGCCTTTGAAGCTGCAGCCTATGCATGTGCATTTACGTGCTCGTACGTAGCCTATAACTCTGTGGTGATTGAAGTTAAAGTTTTTGCTATTTGCTTGATTGTTTGCTACTTGCTGCTGCTGCCAATGCGAGGGTGACCACATACAATTTCAACAAACTACATTCGTACATAACATTAATGCGAAAATATTCACATTGCCCCCTTGACATTTTGCTATTGCTGTTTCTGTAGCTGCTGCTGCCGCCGCCACTGCTGCTACAATTATTGTTATAAATCAGTTAGAAGTCACACACAATTGTCGCAAATTGTTGAGTGCGCCCGTCAAGTGGTGGTGCTGGTGGTGCTGCTGCTTGTGGGGGAGTGTGCAAAGTGTATTGCATACACACTACCTACATACATACATACATACATACATACATACATAAATGTGAAAATTCTTTTGTAAAGTATTTCAAATTGTTGGAAAATATTTTGACAGCTTTTAAAGTTATTAACTGCTTTGATAAATTATAGTAATAGGCACAATTTAAAAGTATGTGCCATTTATATTTTGTGTTTTTACTGCGAGTAGTACGAGTATTGTAAAATATAAATATTTTATTATGTGGATAGTAACCGGCGTTGCCCGTGGATTTTGTGAAATTATTTGATGTACCATTCCCTGCAGTTACCTGCAGTTAAAGAAAATGTATAATATATGTATTAGAAATAATAGTGAAAACTCTGTGGCCACAAGGAGTTGATAAAATATGAAACTTATTGCATATTTTTCATTATAATAACCAAAATATTGAAAGTTCATAATTAATTATTTGGGTTTAGTTAATAAAAAACTATGAGAAGTGCTAAATTGGAAACTTTTTTCCAAAAACTCACAATTTTTGGAATTTATAATGAAAAATATGCAATACGGTGCACTCGCGGTAACGTGAACTAATTAAAACCAAGGGAGTTCACGTTAGTGAAAATGTTCGCGTTAGCGATTGTCGAAATTGAAGACGCAAAATAACTTCAAATTGCTAAATTCAGGATTTTTACACATTTAAACGTAAAAGTATCTTATTCTTGCCATTAGTAAGATATAATTTTTTTTTTAAATTAAAATTCATAAGAAAACAAAACGAGATCAAAACAAATATTCATGGGTATGGAACATACCTATTAAATTGCGAATAAAATTTCACATTAGATTTATTTATTAAAAAAACCCGTTATTTTTTTCTGCTGCTTTTTCTTTTCTAAATACTGAAATACTGCTTTCTCATTAACCGTGTAAAAAAAAGCGTGTTCACATTAGCCGGTGTTCACGTTAGACGGTGTTCACGTTACCGCGAGTGCACTGTATGTTATTATTTTCCTTAACTCGATTTTAGCTGTTATTCCTTTTTGGCCACAGAACTGTAGAATTGCGAATGATATATTTCATTCTTAAATTAGTTACGCTAATCGCCATTGTAACTGTTTTGTAGATAATTTTGTTAAAAGATTGTCTTTATTTTTACTTATTAATTTACATATGATTTTGGTTGTTTGAAATTATTCTTTCGTATGTTTTCGTCTTAAAATAAATACCGCTTCGTTACGCTGCTCGCTTACAATTTCGATTTCTCTCTCTCTCTTTCTCTTGTCTTTCTACGCTCGAACAGTAGCACTGAGTAAATATGCTACATATATACAAAAGTTAAATGTCTTCTACTCTGTTTTGTCGCCAATCGACTCTAGACAAAACATTGACCAACCTCCTTTTTTCGGAATAATTTTAACTCTACCAACAAAAGCACATCAATAGATTAAAGAAATTCATGCCAGTAAAAAATTTACGATCGGTTTAGTATCGGACTAAAGTTAGTTGCACTTGTACAAACGAACAGTGCTGCCACACATTCGAATTCAACAGTAAAAGTGCGGATTTTCGGCTTCGTGGATTAAAAAAAACCGATTTTCATACAGATTTTCTCAAAAGATACGGATTATACGATAAACGAAAACCTGTGTGATTTCACTCTCGCAAGATTTATTCTTTTCTCAACGTGGAGATATTTTACTTATAGCTGAATTCTTTACTTACTTTTAATGGCACAACAGCCCAATGGAGGGCCTAGGCCGAGCTTTTAGCATCCACTCATGTTGTGCGTATTATATTTGTACATGAATGGAAGAGACCTACAGTTTTATGCCGAATCCGAACGGCGAAGTGAAAAGCTTTTCATAGCAATTTTTACTCTTGTAGGTTTGCCATTGCCTGCCAAGAGGTGGTGCCGTGTAGAAAAATTATTTTTTCTACTTTTTTGATTTTGCTTGTGCCGAGATTCGAACCCCGGACACTCTGCGTAGCAGTCCAACGCACTACCACTACACCACAGCGACCAATTCTAACTGAGATAAAATTGCGCAATTTCCGCAGCTTTCTCAATATCTACTGAAACTATTTTGAACATTGCTTTACCGATCGTAGAATTTTGAACGCTAAAACAGTCTGTATAAAGAATAAATAAATTACTACCTTAGGTTGCAAACAGTTACTGCACAGAATTAATAAAAAATCTTTACTGAACAGTGCGACACTATTTTCGGGCATGCGATTTTTCATATGGAATGGAAAGGGTACATAACTAGTGTTAGGGCCCTAGCTTAAATTTTTAAGGTTGTCTAAGTAAAGTGGATCTTTAGCCAATGTCGAAAACTTCGACCGAACACTACCGAACAGGTACCAGTTTCCTGTTTTATAGACGAAGCTCATATGAAACTACCCATATTTAAGTTTGCATTGTTGATCGATGATCACTGATGAGGAACCATGTCTAGTTCCGAAACGATCGTCTGAGTTGCCTGTTCTATATACATTGTGGTTGTTCTCTCTATGGCAAACTTAACCGTGCATGCTAAGAATATATTCTAACATACATTCTGTCAAATTAAATACATAAAATCCTACTTTGGCCACATTCAAAGCAGGAAATAATAATTACATAATATTTACAATAAGTACATGATGGTCCATCTAACATTTGGAATTTGAGCTACTGGTTATTCTGAGTGTGGCAACTCTAATGGCATTCGTATTATGACGGAAAACTTATTTCGATATACGCTTAAACAACGTTGGGAAATACTACAAATTTACTTGCATAATGGGGAATCTTCTACCGAAAATGTAACAGAAATACGTTCAAAATTTGGTAAAAGAGAATCTTTAATGGATAATACAATACTATCTCATACTCGCCAACGTTCTCAGGAATTTGCATAAAGGAATTTGTCACACAAACCGTGACAGTAATCGACCTTTTGCGTGGGAAATTTGAAAATCGCATTATTAGTCATTTCTTTGATATGTATTGGCTACAACGCAATTGCGATTTGACTTCTTTGGACTATTATTTGTGGGGATCCGTTAAGGATAAGTCTTACGGTAACCATCCAGCAACGATTTGGGCTCTTAAAAACGAAACCACACAACCGAAAATGTACTGAAAAATTGGGTTGATCGTAAGGTCTACTGCAAGGCCAACCATGGGAGTCATTTGAATGAAATAGTGTTCTACAATTAACCGAAAGGATTGCACTTTCGAAATATAAAAACCATTTTGAAAAAAAAAATTATTCGTTTCATATTTACACCAAATTCAAATTCCAAATTATAAATTGTCCCCCCCTTTATTAATAAATTTCAAACAATCTGAGAGTTTGATTATTATTAATCCAGCAGCTGGTATAACTAAGAATTATCACTTAACGAAACTTTTGATTTGAATTTGTAGCGATTTTACCACCTAACCCTTCTTTCCTAACTAATACAAGTACGTGCATATGCCTCATAGCCTCATAAGCTATAAAAGCTCTCAACATGAAATTGTGACAGTAATTAATTGAGAAATCAATTGTTTCTTATAAAAATTCCTTTGAATTTTGTGCAAAAGTTTGCAAAATGTTTATTACCTACAAAAGATGTCAACTTTTGTTGTGAACATCAAAAGCACCAACGCAAATATATGCAAAGCACTCGATGTGTGTGTGTGTGCAACACAGCAGCATGCAGTTGCTGCAGCAGACTTTCTAAGGCCTGCCTTTGATTAGGATGAAAGTGGGCACTGCTTTATGCTGCTACTGTTGCGGCTACCGTGCGCTCAAGCGTTAATGAGCAAAAATTGCTGATAGCGCTGCTGATATGACAAAATACAAAGTAAACTCTTTGAATCTAATATTTATTTTTTTTTTTGTTTTCGTTTTGGTATTCGCTAATTTCATGGAATTTGCGCATATAAATTAAATCAGTATGCGTTGATGGCGCGTCACATATCTTTCGGATTTTTTATGCTTTTGATCCATAAAGTGGCACCAGCGCCAACCATCATCACCATATAAAAGCGCCACCGCCAACGCGGCCGTAATGGATGAACGAAAGCGAAAACAGTAGCGCCGCCACCGACACAAACGAAATTCGCAGAAATCTGTCATCGCCTTGTCTTACCATCATCATCATCATCGTCAGCAGCAACATCAATGTTGCTGTTTGTTGATCTACCACCACGCTGAATATATGTATGTTTGCAATCGGCGATGAGGAGCTGACTGGTGGACCCGACCGACTGACTGACTGGTAACTAACTTACTGGTCCGGTGGCGGTGTTGCTAGTATGTGATGGTACACTAATATCACTCACTCACTCTCTCTCTCTCTCTCCCTCCCTCTCTCTCTCTCTCTCTCCCTCTCTCTCTGGTTCAATGTTGCCAACACTAGTGCAAAAATAAAAATAATATAAAAAATACATATCAAAGCAAAAACTTTTAATATGTCGGCGTCACTTACAAAAAAAAAAAAAAAACAAAATACAGATTTCCGCTGTGATATACACGCTCATAATGTTATGATATGTGCTGAAATGAAAGCGCCAGGCGGCACTTAAAACACTCCAGATATAATAGCTGCAACAACGACAGACAGCAACAGAGAAGATCGCAACAGGAGCAGTTGCTCCGATCACAGATAAACATGACGCAGTAACTCAACTTTAATTATGTGAAATATTTTTAGTTGAGATTTTAGCATTTTTTACGAGTACAGCAAGTGGTTTATGTTTTACAATATCATTTGAATTTTGAAGTAAAACGATATGCTGAACAGTTGAAAGCAGTTAATAATAATAACATCTCGACATACCCGTTTTTGTTTTAATATTTTAGAAAATAAAGGTAGATCATAGGTACACCAATATAGAGAATGCAGTTTCATTCTAAGTGTAAGGGGCTATAACACGAGGGCCGAGACAGAGTTCCTCGAAACTCCTTCTGGGAAGACTACAGCATCACGAATGTGTAGTTGCAATGAGAGGGTCGCCGACCGCCGCTATGGAAGCACTACTATATGGTATCTGCCACTCATTCATTCAGAATAAAACAAGAAACTCTTTGTATCCGATCGGTATATTGCTTGGAAGGAAAATATTTTTGGTTGAGTACGGAACTTACTAAACTACTACACCTTGATCGGAGAAGGTAGGAGGAACGGCAAATGCCAAATGTACTTGTTTGGTAACAGTTTCCGTTGCATAAGCGGGAGGAGTGGGATAGGGAGGAATGGGATAGTGAGGCATGGATTGGTTTTCACACAGGATGCATTGTCTTCTTCTTTCATAGACAACCAAGATGACGCTGGTATACAATTATTCTGAAACCAATGGGGTAGAAGAGTAAGTTGCATTAGGTAACTACATGTCGGTGTTTCACGCTAGGTGATAACGATCATAGGAAATGGAGGGGTAATTATATTTTTTGATCTGCTCAATTCTTACCATCGCCTTCAATTGTGGACGAAGCGATTGTCAAACTTAATAGACTGGTGAGAAGTAGTTCGTGAAGTTGGTATGGGTATGGGTATCTCATACCAGCGAGCCAGCAGTTCAGACTAGAATAAGATCAGCAATAGTTCTGGCCCTCAGCTGGTCATCTTTCCAGCGAGCCAGCAGCTCAGACTAGGATAAGATCAGCAATAGTTCTGCCCCTTGAGCTTGTCATCTCTCGTTAAACACGAAATGGAGCTGCGGCTGCATCAATCACACTGCGACCATTTGTGGCAATTGAACTTCTGCCGACAGTCTAAGTTGTTTATTGACTCAACTAGACAGGACAGGTCGAAATATCTGTTAAGCCTGCGAAGTTGAGACTTGAGATCCATGAGATCCATGAGATCCACTGTAGGGCACATCACAGGCTTTGTCACACAGTCAACGATTTTCTCAGGAAAATCTGTGACAAGGAGTACAGCATTTCTGGAAGAGGATGCACCATCAAAACATTTCATCTGCGAATGTCTTGCCTTCTTTTGGATGAGCTATCCTAGACAAACATTTCCTAAATACAGAAGACTTAATCAACCTTGATCTGTCTAAGCTATGCAGGTTTTCAAAGACTTCAAGCAGACTTAGGGCTATTGATGATATTGCAGACTAACTAAGTTAAGACAGTATCTCTCTGCGGAGTACAATGAGTCTACGAGCTCTTCGTATCGATATTTGGCGGGCTCTAATATTATAAAAATATGTTAGTACAACCGATGGTCAATGACTAGCATCACATTGTAAATAAAATACATAATTAATTATTGTAACTTACTTACTTTACTTTTAATGGCACAACAACCTATGGAGGGCCTAGGCCGAGCTTTTCGCATCCACTCATATTGTGCGTGTTACAATTTTACATGAATGGAAGGGACCTACAGTTTAATGCCGAATCCGAACGGCGAAGTGAAAAGCTTTTCATAGCAATTTTTACTCTTGTAGGTTTGCCATTGCCCATTGCCTGACAAGAGGTGGTGCCGGGTAGAAAAATTATCTTTTCTACTTTTTGATTTTGCATGTGCCGAGATTCGAACCCCGGACACTCTGCGTAGCAGTCCAACGCACTACCACTACACCACAGCGATTATTGTAACACTTTGAATAAATAAATAATTTTTTTAGTACCGAAGAAATACTTTTCTTCATGATGGGCACATCATATCGCCAAATTGACTGAGAGTTTTAACTAGAGTCCTGACAACAAAAAGTTACTTTCATCAATTGGTCATCATCTGGCATCATTGGATGTAGAAATCTTCAATGGCTGATATTCGAAAATTTTCTCTATTTACATTTTGGAGTCATATTTCCCCTTCCCCTTTTCCCTTTGAATTATGATTACAAAATGTCAGGGGCAAATGTCAGGCGCCTGAATCCCACTCAAGTCTATATTTTACTCCTCTCATTCATCAGTTGTTATCTTAAGCTCTCCTTTCCACCTATGGCCGTTGGGTAGCTGAGAATTTCATTGATTATTTATATAACATTTTTATTATTTATAACTTCAATTTTATTCCTAATTATAGACAAAATATCGGCATCATTTTTTTATAATAATCAAGAAATACAATCAATTTTAAATAAACATTCTTATTTTTCAGAAAATTCTTTCTGTTCCATGCATCTAATTATACAATTTCTAGACTCTAAACCAAAACAAATAACGGCGGGAGAAGCAATTAACTATGAGCACAAAATTTAATAAAATTGAAGAAAAGCAACAAATTAAATTATGTTAACCTTTTCACTAATTCCATTACACACGAACTCACAAAACCATCATTAGCCAACTGGTTGCAGGAGTAAATTCACCAAAGCCTGTGGTTACCACGTTACCACCAACGAAATTGCTACCCCAGCTGACTGCTAATTGTAAACATTGACACTCGGAAATATGCGCTTTAATTAATTTCCAAAAAAACAAAATGGCGCACAATTTTCTATGCGACACTGTGTCTGTGCATGTGTGTGTGTGTGGTGTGTGTGTGTGAAGGTATTTGTGTCGCAAGCACATTCATCTTTCATTGATTAGTGCAACAAGCAACGAAGCGAGCTGCTTGGAAATTATTCTTTGATATGCGCAATAAAAAAAAAACATTTACGCGTCTACGATGCGAGATTCGCCAAAGCGATAACATTTTTGCCGCAGGTGAGAGACGCTCGCTAGTTCGGGTGTTTGTTTCACTGGTGGCTGCTGCTGCTGCTGCTGCTTATAACTCGCTTTATATTATTATTATGCGATGCAAATTCTTCACGGTGACTAATCAAAGTGTAAATATAAATGCGATAGAAAGCCAAAAATTTATTATATTTAAGTTGTGAAAAGAGTGAAAAGAAAAAGAAAAACAAAAATGGATGAATTTGTATAGAAACTCATTGGATGTTTATGAATTATGAAAGTTAGGAAAGGTAAATAAATTCTAATTTCATTGGAAATTTAGAATCGCTTATGTAAAGTAAAAGTCAGCTGATGGGAATTCTCAGGTACACATAACATTAAAGTACATAACTATGGTAATTAAGTAATTTTGGAAAATGTTTCACGGCTAAAACGGCCATATAAATAAAATTACTCATAACTCGAAAACTAAGCTGAAAATCGAAAATTACCTAATATTTTCAACTTAGTTCGGTCCAAATGTGTTATTTCCACTTTCATATTTTGACGACCAAGGAACCGAAATCGTATCAAGTATATTGATACAAAACAGTGGTGTAGGTAGGAATTTTCCTTGGAGGACTTATGTTTACAGATGTTTACTTCTGCAGAAAGTTTGCGTTTTGGGTTTTCAGGTTAGGTTTAAAAATCTTGTAAAAACCAGTGTCAATCGGAGACATTACAGGCGTGGCCGAAAGAATTTTAATCGATGTGCTGATTTATGCAACCGATGAGCCTTGTATAGTTCAGTTTGATGATTCTCTGATCCCAGGTGTGCTACATTTGGATTAAGTTCATTATGATCGTTTGCATTTCCAATGCATGCAACGCCCTCTGAAAAATCGCGATCTCCATCAAAATATTCATACTCAAAGCATGCTAATTTATTTGCTACATCATTATAATTATAATCTTACCATTATCATCATTATTATCATCATTATAAAAATATTCAGTTGTATAATTTCAAGAGGTGGAAAATTTACCAATTGCCGGTCTGTGAACTCGCGAATATTATGAGGTTGACTAGAAACTTGGCAAATCTAGTCTATGTTTTGTTGTGCTGATGCGAGTTATTTTCTTTCCACGGAGGAAATTTTGTGTTCGCTGTGGCGTAGTGATAATGCGTTGGACTGATGGGCAGAGTGTCCAGGGTTCGGGACAGGCAAAATCAAAAAGTAGGAAAAAAAATTTTTCTACACGGCACCACCTCTTGGCAGGCAATGACAAACCTACAAGAGTAAAAATTGCTTCGCCGTTCGGATTCGGCATTAAACTATAGGTCTTTTCCATTCATGTACAAATATAAAACGCAGGGCCTAGGCCCTCTATGGGCTGTTGTGTCATTAAAAGTAAAGTAAGGAGGAAAATTTCCGGGCAAATTTTCACGTAAATCTTCTGCCCTTCTTTTTCGTTGAGAAGCTGGAAATTCGGCTACCTCAACGACTATCTGGTGCTGTATGATCTGAGGAACTGCGTCTAGACTCAATCAGATGAGTGTTGATGCAATTATTGGCTCTAATGAACTCACTTGCCATTCATGCTGTCTCTCCGCATTACGCATTGGCCTTTTCGAGTTGTTTTTCAATGAAATTCGTTTTCTGTTGTGCCTCAAGTTGCTTGTGAAATCTACACTCTCGCGATCTCTCGTTGCTGGTTTTTGGGTTTTTTTCATGATAGATTCTGCTATCCATTTTTCAACGATGTCTACATTCTCGTTATCTCTCAGCCGAAGTTTTTGCTGGAGATTTCATCGTAACACAATCGCCATTTGTTTGTGCATCGCGTTTGTTTTTGTTTTTTCTGTTTTTGAGTCTATACTCGCTCATTCGCTCAGCTCTAGAAATTTCTAGCTATTTTTGTTTGAAATCAATTGAGTATGAATCATACGCGAATCAGCACCCTCTATAAATCTAGGGCTCCTCTATCGAATAATAGAAGGCGCATAGTGGATGCATATGTGCTGCCAACATCTATGTCTATATACATATGCATCATAATTTTTTCATACTTGATTGATAGACGGAGCTGCTCTTCATTTCATAAAATAAAATTATGCCACTTTTTTTCTGAACTTATAAATTGAAGCGGTTTTTTCAGCCTCTCATATATCACTACCTTAATTTTCTAAACCCTAACACACATTTTCCAAATATTTCAGGAGAAGCAAAAAACATTTTGAAACTCTAATATTTAGAGTACTTACTTACTTACTTAACTGGCACTACAACCGATGATCGGTCTTGGCCGCCTCTACAAAGCTTCGCCAGTCGCCTCTGCTATGCGCGCGCTGGCGCCAATTGATAAGGCAGTCAGGTTGCCCTGCACCTGGTCCTTCCAACGGAGATTAGGACGTCCCCTTCTGCGTGTTCCTCCACCGTGGTTCGAATAAAACACCCTTCTACCCGGAGCGCTTTCTTCTATTCGCTCAACATGACCCAGCCAGCGAAGCCGCTGGAGTTTTATACTCTTTTTATACGCTTTTTATACGCTTGACTATGTCAGTATCGGAGTACAGCTCATATAGCTCATCGTTCCATCTTATTGGATACATGTCGTCCACGCATACTGGACCATAGTTCTTACGGAGTATCTTCCTCTCGAACGCTCCTAACAGCCTCTCATCATTGATGGTCAATGTCCACGTCTCTGCCCCATACATTAGGACGGGAAGGATGAGGGACTTATAGAGTGTTATTTTCGTCGGTAGAGAGAGGGCTCTACTTCTCAATTGCCTACTGAGCCCGTAGTAACAATATTTGGAGTAAGTATTACTTGAAAATTTATTTTATAAACTATAACAACAGGGTGTATAGGTCCAAAATGATTGGTACATTGTTAAAAATTTTAGTTTAAACTTTTATAGACTATTTATACAGGGTGTCCTAAAAGTCAACATCATCCCTTGGAAGGCTCAGCTCATAACCAGCTAGTAAACAAATTTAGTTTTTAATTTCCAATTTTTCGCATTTTTTTTTTTCATTAACAAAAACTAGAATATTAAAATTTGGAATTTTATAGAGGTGGCACTCGAAAACTGATCTAATATATAGATCAATAGCTCAAAAACTAAAAGAAATTTACTAGGCTATATTTTGATATTCTGGTTGGTTATGAGCTGGCCTATCAGTTCCCCAAGGCATGGGACAAGGTTGACTTTTGGTACACCCTGCAGGACTAAACTAAATTTAGAATAAAATTTAAGACATTCAAGTATTTAAAGAAGAAAGAGTGTTGAATTGGCTTTACATTTTAAGCTTTTTTGGTATAAATTCTAAACTAAACACGCCCTATATTTGAAACCAGGAAGGAGTGGAATTGAATTTTACCACATTTTGTACTATAAATTAGGACCTATTATATTGAAAAGAAACAAATTGTATTTTTTAATCATTTATTTCTAGTTTTAATAAATAATTTTTCGTCAACATAAAATATCGTATCCATCGGCTGATTTTATGTTCGGAAATAGGCTAGTGTTAGCCATGGACATCGCAAGTTTCACATTTTTGCTGGGATGGTCGAAGCACAAAGTCCTTCAGTTACGAACTCGTAGCTGCATTTACTACTGTGGGCAAAAAGTAGTAAGACTTTTTAATTTAAATTTCGCGCGGACACCCATTCATCAAAATATTATTTTTTTAAAGTTGGTATGACTGTCGGTGACATCTGTGCCAAATGTCACATCAAAATAATCATTAGTGTTTAGTATACGCTTGTCTTTCTGAAGTACAAAAAGTGCATTCGGCGATTTTCACAATGAGTAAAATTATTCAACAAAGAAGTTCCATTAAATTTTGTGTGCGGAATCAAATTTCTGGTGCCGAAACGTTCAGAATGTTGCAAAAGGCCTTCGGTGATAATTGTATGTCGCGAGCAAGTGTTTTTGATTGGTACAAATTGTTCAAAGATGGTCGAGAACGCGTTGACGACGAACCACGTCTAGGAATTGGTGCCCGAGAATCGACGATTAACAGTCAGAGACCTTACTGGCATCGTTGGAATATCGGAAGGATCAGTGAAAACCATTTTAAAATATCATTTGGGCCTAAGAAGAGTGAATGCACGATTGGTTCCAAAATCACTGCATTGGTTTTACGAGACCATTTTGCCAAAAATTCGACTGATATCGTTCCGCAACCACCCTACCACCCTATTCGCCTGACTTAGCACCGTGTGACTTTTGGCTATTTTCTAAACTCAAAAAACCGCTTCGTGGACACCGTTTTGAGACAATTGAAGACATTAAACATGAATCGCTAAGCGCATTGAAGGCTATTCCGGAAATTGACTCTTACTAACTTTTGCCCACCGTACGTATCCGAAAATAACAAATTATCTTCAAAGAGATTTCCAATGCAATGGATTCTTTACTACATAGCAGTAATAGTAGTAGTCATTTTTCATGTTTGTAAAGAGCTTTTGCCTTCAGAACTTACATACCATTGTTTTTTAAAATTTTTTTTGGTTATTTCGATGATTGAAATATTTAGAATCAAAAATAATTTTTTTTTTTTTAAATAAATGAGAAAAGAAATTCTAAGATTGGTAGCCTAATTTTCAAATAGAGATGGTCTCGTGTCGTTATTTTTACTTTGCTTTTGCGTGAGTGTTAGTAAAATTATGTAATCATGTTGCATAGGAACTGCAGGAAACCACAATTTTTCGAATTGTTGTAGGGTATTAATCAGATTTCCATATGTGTTCCATGTGCTAAATCGCAAGCGCAAGTGAAATCTTTATTGCCGTGAGTTAAAATTAACTCACGTGCACATCCCTAATAGTCCTAAATATATTATAATCATGTATAATGTAGGTATTTATTTCTTTATATTTTTTGCTGCTACTGCTGCTGCAAACTAATCAGCATTTTATCGCATAGAATTTTCTAACCTAAATAGGATGCATAGATCCGTTCCACATATGACTTTAGAATTGTCCAAGATAATTCTAGCAAATATAATATATGAACACAAAATTTTTGTGTCAGTATTAATAATATGGTGAAAAACAACAAAAAAAAACCATTGCAAATGTAACAAATTAGTTGCAAGTAGTAAAAGAAAAACGCTTGCTTGCAACAAAATTCAATTTAGAAAGCGCAAATAAGAAAAGATACATCCAACAAAAGCGAAAGAATACAAACGACAGCAACACACACACACACAGCGAATGAGTGGTGACATGTGAAGAAATTTCGACCCCGGGCGTTTGAAGCTGCCTGAAGCTGAGCCGTGTAAACAAACCTACAAACGAGCTTAAAACAAATAAACAAACAAACATGAAGATGCAGCAGCAGCAGCAGAAGGACACTTGAGCTCAAATATTGTAGCAACGGACTAATACACATAAAAAACAAAAGATGGAATAAAAAAATCTTTAGAAGAAAATGCAGGAAGAAAAGTATCAGAAGAAGAACGAAAAACATGAACAAACACACACACACACACACACAGAAAGAGAGAGAAGACAAGAAAAATGGAAAACTGAAGCGCTTGTTTACATTCAATTAAATCCCGTAGAATACCGGCCCGGCATTATGACTGCGCCCCTACATTTCATGTTGATACTGATGAGTGCGCAAAAAAGCGGCCAGGTTTTCCTTTTTCATCCTTCTTTACCGTTTTTCTTGCTTTCTTTTACATTTTAGTTTTACTTTTTTGTTTAGAATTTGCAAACTACAAAATAAAAAAATTTGAAAACAAAAAGGGAAAGGATAACGTAAATTGTCATTAATCCGAGCGTATGATGTAGAGCGCTCATCACTGGCCCGTATTTGAAATGTATCCGTCCGGCGTCCGCATTTTTTTCTTCAAACAAAAAACTATCATCTATTTGTACACTTATTGTGCAAATGCTTATGCCTGTGTGTGTGCATGCGAATGAGTATGTGTTTGCGTTTGTGTTTGTGTTTGCTAGTTTGTCAGTCAAGTTGACAGCAAGGTAAAGGTACGAGTAAGATATGCTATGCTCAAGAGGTAAATGACAATTTGCGCAGGAAGTATGGGTTTTGTCTGTGTGATGGGGCTTCAAAGTAGCACAGCTTTATAGTTAAGAAGAAAACAGTAACAACAGCAACAACAACAACAACAACAACATTAGTAAATAACACATAGCATACATAAATACAATCCAACAATAGGATTACAAATCCTGCGGCATAATCCGCACGCAATTGTATCAAGAACGGATCAGCATTTTCATGCAGTATAATTGCTTTTGTTTTGCTAAACATTTCTCTACATATTTTGGCGCAGTGTTTAATTATTTTTTTTTAGAATTATGGTATGTATCATTATGTATAAAAATGTATGAATAGTGCATTTATTTATTATACTACTTTGAATAGGTATGCACATACTTGATATGTGTGACTTTCTATGTACAATTGATATTCGGTTTTTTATAAGTTTTCATTTGATATTCGGGTTTCAACTGTGCGTAGGATGTGCGCTTATCACTGTAATGAGTTCGATGATTTCTATTCTTGAATCTCTTGAATCAAGGGCATATCTATATTATTAAAATATATCAGCTTTTATAAGCAATTATACCAAGAGAATAACCACGTTCAAAGAACAGCCAGATCATACGATCGTATCGGAACCCGCCACGATTTGCTCGTCAGTGATTCTTATGTTAGATTCCATATCTTGAAAATCCATGTAAAAAATTTGATAATATTGTAAAGCAGATGAGAATTACAAGACAATTACAATTTAGTGTAATTGGTTTTGCATCATCAAAATACATACTACCAGAGCTGGACATCGTTAATCAAGAAATTAACGCCGTTAACCCGAAAAGTATTAACCGAAAAGTAACGTCGTTAACATTAATTCGTTATTCCACAAAAAAAAAAAAAAATTAACGGAAGTTAAATTTAATAGTTAACGTTAACTTTTTGTAGTGGTCGCTGTGGCGTAGTGGTAGTGCGTTGGACTGCTGCGCAGAGTGTCCGAATCTCGGCACAGGCAAAATCAAAAAGTTTAAAAAATAATTTTACTACACGGCACCACCTCTGTAGGTCCCTTCCATTCATGTACAAATATAACACACACAACAAAAGTGGATGCGAAAAGCTCGGCCTAGGCTCTACATGGTCTGTTGTGCCATTAAAAGTAAGTAAGTAACTTTTTGTATGGCAAAAATAAAAATAAATATTTTTTCCTTAAAAACACTTAAACAAAAATGTTACGACTATGTAAAGAGAACAGACTTACAACTGCATTCGACTGGGGTTGGCTGTGTTATATTTGATAAACAAGTTCACCAACACTTTCTCGCCAATTCCGTGGAGTTTCTCTTCAGGCAGTCATCAACTAAATCGTGGATGACTTGTTGTTCTGCTTGATTTTTTTTTTTTTTGGCTAGCTGACAGCCTTTCAAAAAATTAACAGCGACCTCCTTATACTTGTGCTTTACGAACTATAGGTCTCCTTCTTCATCGAGATCATGGCTTCCTTAACCGTATACACCATAATTTTCTTTACCTTACAGCCCTTGGCAATATTTTACTTCTCTTATCACATGAGACGAGACTTCGGGTGGAAGGCAGCTGATAGCAGATATTCTATATAAGTAGTTAACGGACTTGAGTTAAAGGAAGAAATATAACGGGAGTCAATCAAACCGTTTTTTTGGTTTTGATAATTAACGGATTAACGATTTTCTGCCCAGCTCTGCATATTACATATATTTGTTAATGCAAGACCATTTGCATCAATGAGTGAATACCGCTGAATTGCATTTTTGAAAGACGCTATACCATAACTCTTCCAGATACGTGTTGTTATACTCTATACGTCACTCTCTTATAAATCCGATATTAAACTTTTACTACAAATAATCTAAAATTAAAGAATCAGTTTATAGACAGAGTTTGGTGATTGATTTTTAGGTCTGGTTTTAAAACTTGAAAAATATTTTATTTTCGTTGGAATTTCTGATCTAAATTTTTGTTAGATTTTGGTCTGCTGTGATCTGAGTCTGAATTTTAAACTGATTTTTGGTCTTTTCCGTCTTGTTTCTAATCTAATACCCTCTGGACCATAATAAAGACATTTTATATATTCAATATTTTTTTAATATACAGAAATTTACAAAGACTTTCCGAATTCTCATTTTTTTGCCACAATGATTTGATTAGTTTTTAATTATTTTTAAGAATGATTATATCATAAAATTGTCCAATGTTTATTTACTTTTTCTTAAGGAGGAAATATGAGTCAATAATATTAATGGTTTGAATAAATGAATGGATTCAAATAAATAAAGTATATTTCTTAAGGTTGGACCCCTAAAATCACATCTGCGCTACTGTTCCTAATGGTCAATTCTGTATAAAGATATTGACGCAATTAATTGAGTGTAATACCATTTTCGACCTGCATCGGGGAATAATTTTTACTTGACCCCAACTACTTTTCGATCAAAAGCTTCCACAAGCATTCGATGAGATTCCAAAGCAAATTTCTTCAATTGGAAACAGAAAATCAATGATGTCGGCATATCGTAGTTTGTAGGCACAAAATCCGACATTTTTACGAGCGAAATAAAATATTTTGTTGCATGAAACTTGATTGTTTATGAACTGACTATTGTTGACAGAACTAAATGCGAAGAAATGGCCCCAATGATTTGGTAAAACTATACGCTCTTTACACAGAGATATCATTACCGGTTTCATAGGTTTCATACTTGTACACCTGGTACAAGTATACAAAACCATTTAGACAGAACACAAAATTTCCGCAAAATTTTTTGTTTGACGTTAGCAATCTAGTATATCTTGCAAGAATCGGGCAGTCAACTGACAAGTGTCTGAGAGTTTCGATCTCATGAAAACTACGGCAGAAATTATTATACGGAACGAAGCACCCAGTCTCTTCTGTATGCGAACCAATCGCTCCATATATAATGCCACAAAAGTTACAAGCGATTCATGTATAAAGTTGGATTTTTTTTAATAAGTGTTAAAAAAGTGGTTTCTTCACGAGTTTTAGGGAAGAACCATGACTAGCAAGAACATCATCATTCTCACTACCTCACTACTCATTACCACTCACGTTCATATTGCCAGGTACCCAAAAAAGTGTTAATTTTTTTTTTGATAAGTTCACTTTTTCACTTTTGTAGTTTGGATTTGATAATTTTTTAGATTATCGCTTTGATGGCGGGTTGGCTATGAGAAATACTTGTTACATTTTTCTCTAGTGGTACATTGTTCGCGCTTACCCTGCTAGCAGCTTGTATTTTTTAATTTTTTTTATTTAAAACACACCTATACCCTTATAAATGCAGAGCATTGTGTTGAATGGAAGGAAGATTGATACATGGGAGGAAGAAGGAGGGAGAATGAGAGAGGGAATACAATCACACAGGACACCGATAAAGAGATAGACAGCCAATGTGGCACGAGTTTTTATGCCTTTACCACAATGAAATGCAGTTCATCAGTGTCGACTATTACCGCATGTAGCGCCAAAGGCCTGGCGCATCCACTCATGTGCGTGTTGTATAGCGAACACTTTTGCCTGGAAAACGTAAAAAACTTGTTACAGAAAAAAAATCTTACTGACAGAAAAAATCTTATTGCAGAGCTGAAATCAGTGACCACAAACTATCTTTAAAAAGTTATTCCTTCACTATTTGATTTTTATGGGCAATACATTGAAGACTCATACACTCAATTCTAATTGAGGCTTAAAAACAATTCTCTTCCTACTTTCACGCAAAGAGAAAAAAAAACTAGCAACAAGTAAAGATTACTTTACTTTACTTTTAATGGCACAACAGCCCATGGAGGGCCTAGGCCGAGCTTTTCGCATCCACTCATGTTGTGCGGGTTATATTTGTACATGAATGGAAGGGACCTACAATTTAATGCCGAATCCGAACGGCGAAGTGAAAAGCTTCTCATAGCAATTTTTACTCTTGTAGGTTTGCCATTGCCTGCCAAGAGGTGGTGCCGTGTAGAAAAATTATTTTTTCTACTTTTTGATTTTGCCTGTGCCGAGATTCGAACCCCGGACACTCTGCGCAGCAGTCCAACGCACTACCACTACGCCACAGCGACCGAACAAGTAAAGATCCAATACAATTATTTGAAAACCGAATTTTCCGAATACCTCCTACAACGACAATGTTCCTAATAGTTATGTTTCTAATTTTCACATCGCTCGTGGTGCATCTATTTACAGCTAGATTTATTTTTTGGCTTTCTAACCAAACCAATTAAGTTTTACATTGGCAAGCAGAGAGAATGAGTGAAAATGAAAACGAAAAAGAGACCTTTTCAAAGTTATTGGCCTATAAAATAATCCTATAATTGCACTAAAGTAATTATCCTTTTTGTGTTGTTCCTTGCTCATACACATACATATGTATATCCTTATGCGCTTGAGTAGATTTTTTTAAAGAAAGAAAAATTCATAAAAATAATCTAACATACATACATACATATAAAGTAAGTAGGCATAAGGTAGGTAGGCATAATGGAATAGTAAATATAATGAAATAATGAAGTTGGTACTTGAATTAAAGACGATAGTAATCTTTAAGATTTTATTTAAGTGCACGCTACGATCGGCTGTATGTTAGTTTCCGTGTCTTATAATATTTTAACCGATTATAAATTTCACAAAAAAAAAAAATAAATAAATAAATAAATAATATATGTTTTGTATGTAAAAATTAAAAAGCAAACAAAAAATTCAAAATTTATTGAAGATAACAAATAAAATATATCCTGTTGTTGATTTAAGGTATCTGAATATCTGTTCAAGTTCTCGTGTACATACATGTGAAATATATAAAAATTAATTTAATAAAATGCATCAAATTCCTGTTCCTCCTCTCATTTTGCATCAGAATAAAGATAAATAAAAAACAATTCAGCAAATCAAAGCAGCACACAAGCACACATTTCATTGTTGTTGTTTCTTTTGCAAAAATAAACCAAAAAAAAAAAGAAAAAAAGAAAAAATTTCGACTGGCGCCACTTGAAGATCTCATTGCCAGACACGAACAGGAACAAATGAACTTGGCAGGCAGGCGCTGCAAAAGCGTTCTCAAAAGCGGCAACATTGGCGGCATCGATGATGATGATAATGATAATAATGTTGAGATAATGATGATGCTGGTGATGCTGACGATGAAGACGATGACAACAACGACGACGACGACGAAGACGACGCGACATTTCTGAAGTATATAGGTATAGTATAGTGCATATATACATACGTATGTATGTATGTAAGTATGTAAGTATAAATAAATACCTATAAAATAAGAAATCCAAATCGACAAAACGAATAAACTCTTTACACACTGCAATGAAAAAGGACATGAACAAAACACGACGTAAGGATTTTGTTAGCACAATACCAAAAAAATACAAAATAAAAAAAAAAAAACATTCTGAAAAAACAATCCAAAAACAAAAAGCTTTAGATCTAAAGCCGACACCGCCGCCGTCGCCGCTTCAGCTGCGTTCGTCGTTGTTGTTGTTGTTGTTGTTGTTGTTGTTGTTGTTGTTGTTGTTGTTGTTGTTGTTGTTGTTGTTGTTGTTGTTGCTGTCGTTCCCGCCGCCTTTCGGAAGAGACATGATGCGCGCGCTTGCGCAACCACACAATCACCACAATCGCAAGCCGCCGCCAACACCACCGCCACCGTCACCGCCACCACCACCGCCACCGCTGCAGCAGTTTGCGCTACTTGCAGGCGCCACTCCGAAAGATTTTCGTTTTTGCTGTAGAAAATATTGCCATGTTTGCAATAAAATTGTGTTAACAAGATGGAAGTGGAGCAGCAACAGCAATGGCAACAACAATGAACATAAACAGTGACAGCAACAGCAGCCTGCAGGCAATCACTTACCGCAATATTTTGTTGTAGTTTCTATTTGGTTGCTGGTGGTACGGCAATTTTATGCGAGGAAGTTGAAATTTGAAAAATTAGCACAAAAATGAAGACGCAGTTTCGGAAGCAAAATTAAAAAGCTACATAAAATTGAATGATTTTAAAGTATGAGATTTTGGTTGTATTTTGAGTTATGAGGTGTAGTAGAATATTTTTCAAGGGGGGGCTGGGAGACGGTAAAACATTTTGGGTGAAATACTTATTTTAAAAAGAAGGAAGGACCTAGCGATGAAGTTGCCCATATCAGACAATCAAAGCATTGCTTTGGGAATACCGCAGTTCCATTGTTTTTCGATTATCTTGTAAGGATTATGGTAAAACTAAAGACTACCCCTCATTGGCCCGAGAAGAAGTAGAGAGGAAGGCAAAAGAATTTTGGGGAAAAAATCGGTACAAAACGAAAAGGAACAAGGTAAACAAGCATTTCCGTATCTTAACAGAACAAAAATAGGTAGTTTTAACAATTTCTTTAATGTAGTCTTTTCTACGACCAGAGCGTAATTTCTGTTCCACAAGAAGTCTTTCTTTTCGGAACTTCATCCATTTTTTCTTCATTCTTAATTCTTAATTAATCAAATGTTCTTTTAATATTCAAATGACATTTGGGAGTTCTTAGAAATTTCTATTAAATGAAATGTTATTGTCGCTGTGGCATAGTGGTAGTGCGTTGGACTGTTAAGCAAAGTGTCCGGTATTCGCATCTCGGCACAGACAAAATCAAAATGTAGAAAAAACAATTTCTCTACACAGCACCACCTCTTGGCAGGAAATGTCGAACCTACAAGAGTGAAAATTGCCTATGAAAAGCTTTTCACTTAGCCGTTCGGATTCGGCATAAAACGGTAAGTCCCTTCCATTAATGTACAAATATAACACGCACAACATGAATGGATGCGAAAAGCTCGGCCTAGGCCCTCAATGGGCTGTTGTGCTTTTAAAAGAAAAAAAGAAGAATAGGAAATGTAAATTGGTTTATTTTTTTGAAAAGCTCACAATTCCGGAAAGCTAAAAATGAAAAATATTTAGTAAGTATTACCTATGTTTAGAACAGCTGTTTTTATTTGAACAATGAAGAGACTGCTTCTCTTCGGGAAGTGTTACTGGATAGTTTCCAGATCTGTGTTTTACAAAGAAGGCCTTATTTCATCTCTGGCAACTCCTTTTAAACTAGTTTAATCGGTATGAAATGATGGAGGAAAATCTCAACATAGTCGAATACTCTATTCAGCAAGAAATCCAGTGATATTAAGGAACCCCTTTTATCGAACCATTGTTCATTTAGATATCTTAGAATATTAGACTGACGCACGGAAATCCTTGCCGATCGAAGTTTTTCCCCCATGGGCTCAGTAGTGCATTTAAATATGCTCAACTGTTTCATTTCAATCATTGAATTATGCATTTTTGCAGGTGATAATCACGCTCAGAACTTTTTGTTGACCAAGCTATATTATAAATGTTAGATTTATAAATGCCGTGAGTGAAATAATTTTTTTGTGTTTCTTATGTTACTTGAAAAAATGTAAAAAAAAATTCCATTTCTTGTTTAATTGAGCGCAGAAAGGGTTACGAAACGTGTTCACGTCGCAAACAATCACATCAGATCAATTCCGATCGCTTCAGTTCAGTACCGATCAAATCTGATCAGCTTCAATTTCAGCTGCAAATGAAATCGTCTCAATATGAATGTGAATGCGATTCGACGCGATGCATCAGCTCGTACATCGAGATGCCGCCGTGGCATGGAGGACGCTATAAAAGCGCTAGCAACAACAGAAATGTAAAAAGCGATCAACGAAATGTCGATGTCAGGCAACAGAAATAACAACAACATCAGCCAAAGACATGCGTACTACGATATTCAAATCGGATGTTAACAGACGAGCTGAGAATTTTGTATACCTATAGTATTTTCTGTTTTATTTGCAATTTGATCGATGGCGCGGCTATTAGCGCTAGTTAGAGAGATGTGAGCGAGTGCGCGCGCATTCAGAGCAGCACAACGACAACCAGACAGAAAGACAGACGGACATAGACACAGACCGATGTATAGGTGGCTCCAAGCACCACCACCACAGGCATGAATGTTGTAGCATGCGGGGAAAAGGGTTTGTTACCGCTTCTTCTTTCCTTGTTATTGTTTTTTTTTTTTTTGGTTTGTAGTTTCTGCTGACAGTTGATTTCAGCTTGTCTGCGGCGCCTTTAATTGGCATTTGAATGAAAGGTGAATAGTAATACTTACCTAACAATAACCTGAGTGAGCATGTGCAGTAGAAGGAGAACTGCTGCTGCTGCTGCTGCTGTTGGTCATTGTTGTAGCTTTAACCCTTTTGAGGTCGTTGTTGCTGCTGTCGTTCGGCATCTTATCAAAGTTGTCGATCGCATCGCTTCGTCTTATCTGATGTTAATTTTGGATAATCGCATCATTATTGTCTCTCCGGTTGTTTGACCGTCCGTCCGTCCGTCTGCTTCTCGGTTTGTTTGTTTGTTTGTTTGTCTGCTGTTGAGAAGCAGCTCTTCATTGTGCACATTAAGCACAGTTGCTGCATCACCGACCGCAGAGCGCTGCTAGCGTGTCATTAGGAGGTCATGCTGCGCATATGCGAGCGTGAGTGTGTGACAAGTTAAAATTTCTGTTTCGTTTGGTTCATTTTGTTGTCATATCAATTGGTTTCAATCGCTGTTAATTAATTTTTGTGTGTTTTTGTGTTTGTTTTTAAAGATATATTTTAAGCTAATTTAAATATGTATGTATGTATGTATGTATGGTTTTTATGCAGCTTTAGGGTAGAAGGCCATAAAAGAAAAGAGACTAACCAAGATAATTTACTAATTTGAAAAATTGTTTGACAAAAATTGCTAACTGTCTGTTTGTTGTTATTTTTGTTTATTGATGGTTAAGGCAATTTAGCAATTTAATGTGATGTGATAAAATTGAGCAGGAACCATGAATGCGCGTATTTCCACGCCATTAAACACAAGCGTCAACAATTTAAATCGCATGAGATACTTTTGTTTGAAGAAAGGAAGGAAGGAAGGCAGAAGAAGATGAAGATAATGCTGGAACCATTAAAAGTGTATCCACATGAATTTAGAAGAAGAAGAAGTGTTGTCAACAAGGGGTTGTTGCTCTACAATTTCAATAAGTATATGTACTTCGATAGTGAACTTATATTGGCATCTATGTATGAACTCATATCTCATTGGAAACTATTTTTAGCAAGTTTTGCAAAATAATAAAATTGGAGCGGAATTCGAATTAAAGTGAAACTAACAATAGTATCTATGTAATTGACAGCTATAACCCAGTAAAAATATTTAAAATATTCTCCAAACCATTATTCAACTTATGGCGACATCTAGATCCCAGCGGCAGTATTGAAATCAAACGAATACCAAAAGTTCCAGAACATTGTGGTATGGAGAAAACATTGCAGTAAGTATGAAGAAGGGGAAGAATTTTCGTCGTTCTGTCTGGGTTTCGAACCGATGAAATTTTAGATTTGAGTTCCGGTTCACGTTCAAGGAAAAAGAATAAGTGGATTAGTGGTCGCTGTGGCGTAGTGGTAATGCATTGTACTGCTACGCAGAGTGTCCGGGGTTCAAAACTCGGCACAGCCAAAATCAAAAAAAAAAAAAAATAAGAAAAAAAATAATTTTTTTACACGACGCCACTTCTTGGCAGGCAATGGCAAACCTACAAGAGTAAAAATTGTATATGAAAAGCTTTTCACGTCGCCGTTCGGATTCGGCATTAAACTGTAGGTCCCTTCCATTCATATACAAATATAAGTAACACGCACAACATGAGTGGATGCGAAAAGCTCGGCATAGGCCCACCATCGGTTGTTGTGCCATTAAAATTAAAGTAAGGATTAGGGTTCAGGAACAACTTAAAAAAAATGTCAAGTCTAACACAAAAGTTTTTGGAAATCTTAATTTTAAAAGTTTGTTCTATGTATTTCGGGGTTTTACATTAACTTTCGCTTCGAAATTTCTAACGTAAATTTCTTTTAAAAAACACTTGAAACCGAACACGTCAATAAACCCAGTGCGGGTTTGTGTTCAAATATAGGGAAATTGGTTTAAGTACGGGTCCAGGGTTCGGAACAGGCTCGAGTGTTCAGATATAGGAAAATTGGTTTAAATACGGGTCCAGGGTTCGGAACAGGTTCGAGTGTTCAGATTTAGGAAAATTGGTTTTAATACGGGTCCAGGGTTCGGAACAGGTTCGAGTGTGAAAGCCTTTTATGTTTATATAATTTTTGTTATAAATTTTCTTCGCACGGTCATTCCTTGCTAAGTTTAAGAGCCGGACTTTTTTAAAAAGAATATAATTTCTTTTCTGATTCTTTTTTCTGTATATCTTCTTTCTTAAAATCACGTGTTTAGTCAAATTTAAAAAAAGAAAGTACATGCTTAACCAGATAATCTTTTTTAAACTTCCCGATAGTTGTAGTATTTTTCAAGCCGAAATATAAGCAATCTGATAGACTCAAGGGCAGCACAAATGATCTGCGAATAATTATTTATTCAGGCAGGTAACCTGCTCTAAAGGCCCTAGAAAGTCATATTATAAAGTCCACATCGGTAATCAAATGCTATAACTTCCATCAAAACCTCACTACTAAAAATAAACTGCAACTTTGAAACGAATATCAACGGATCAACTTACCAGCCCATCCGCACAAGGACAATCTGGTAAAGTGGGGAATGAAGTGACCGACGAGCTGGAAAGGCAGGGTTCATGCCTTGAGTTTGAACCCTGTCACATCTCATCACCAATCCGATTTCATTATGCAGCCTGCGACAAACACATTTTTTCTATCTGTAATAGAAAATGGAGTAGCCTAAACTTATTTATTATCACTTCCTAGCAGTTTATTGATTGGTGTAGTTACGAGGCATTGCCTTTTGAAGTACCAAGTGTACAAGTATGAAACCGGTAACGACATCTCTGTGTCGCTAGGTAAAACTATACGTTCTGTTAAACCAAATTATTGGCGCCATTTCTTCGCATCGGATGCTTGTGGAAGCTTACGGCCAGCACGCTCTAGACAAAACACAGTGCAACGAGTGGTTCAATAAGTTTAAAAGTGGCGATTTTGATGTGAGAAACGAAGAACGTGGAAGACCACCGAAAAAGTTTGAAGATGCCAAATGCCGAATTGCAACCTTTATTCGATGAGGATGATGGTCAAAAGCATGAACAACTTGCCGAGCAATTAATTGTGACCCAACAATGCATTTCTCCACTGCTGCTGTTTAAAAGCCATGGGATTGATTTTGAAGGTGGGAAGGTGGGAAGATGGGTGCCGCATGAATCGACTGAAAGACAGCAAGAAAATCGAAAAACCACCTATCAAATGTTACTCGCCCGGTACAAAAGAAAGTCATATCTTCATCGAATTGTTACTGGCGATGAAAAATGGATCTATATCGAGAATCCCAAATGTAAACGATCATATGTTAAGCCCGGTACACCGGCCAAATCGACAGCAAAGCCAAATCGCTTCGGAAAGAAGACAATGCTCTGTGTTTTCTGGGATCAGTAAGGTGTTATCTGGTTTGACCTTCTGAAACCACGTGAAACAGTTACTGGTCAACGCTACCAACAACAACAACAAAAAGAATATCAAGCTAGGTAACACAAAATGGCTTTTCTTGATGACAATGCCCCATCACATCGAACAAAACACACTCGGTAATTGGTAGATTCGTACAACTGGGAAGCCCTTCCCCATGCGGCCTTTTCACCAGACTTGGCTTCATCTGACTACCACTTATTTTCATCAATGGGGCACGCACTTGCTGATCAGCACTTCGATTCGTACGAAAATGTGAAAAAATGGCTCGATGACTGGTTTTACTCAAAAAACTAACAGGTTTTTTGGCGAGGCATTCACAAATTGCCAGAGAAATGGGAAAAATGTGTAGCTAGCGATGGCCATTACTTGGAGGATTGAATGTATAACCATTTTTGTTAAATAAACGTGAATTTTCATAAAAAAAATTATAGGGTTCATACTTGTACACCTAGTAACATGCTGAAAGCTTGATTTGTAATGACTTTGTGACTAAGGAGACTTTGAACCACATTCTTACTAAGCAATTTAGCTACCAGGCGATCCTTAATAAAGTTTCGTTAATAGTTTTTGCAATGCGTGAGATAACGTCAGTTTGGCAGGCCAAGTCAGCTCCCAATGATAAAATTAGTAGGTTCCGATAGTGTACATATTTCAAGAAAATATTTTTTCCGCTTCGAATCATTTTCTAACAGTGACCTACCCAGTGAAGCAATTACACGCATAGCGAATTCATCATTTCATCATTTGTTACCATCGCTCGATTTAGATGACAAACTTATAGATCATTAATTTCAGTGGATGGAAATTAGACAGCTTGAAATTAGGCAGCGACTCATTTTGAATGCCGATCTAAACCCATTTTCCAAATGAATTGAGACAGCAAATCCGAAATGATTTTGCCGGCGCGACTTTTTTTTAATTTTTCAACCGTGGTCTAAATTCATTTTGTCGAATCTATTTTGTCCACGCGACCTAATTTCTTCTCTTTTCTTCATGAAGCTTTTCGCATCCACTCACGTTGTGCGTGTTATATTTGTTCTTGAATGGAAGGGTCTTACACTTTTTTTTTGCTGAAATCGAACGCAAAAGTAAAAAGTTTTTCATAGGCAATTTTGCCTGCCAAGAGGTGGTGCAGTGTAGTAAAATAAATTTTTTTTTTTCTACTTACTGGTTTTGCCTGTACCAACTACGCCACAGCGACCTAATTTCACGTAGTCTAATTTCACGCCATTGTTTTTGTCTTTCGAGCAAGCACTGGGTTCTTTAATGTTTTTCCATTTTACATACAAACTTGAGGCAAGGATATTGGCCTGATGTTTCGCAACGTTCCAAATGTTTTTACTGGGAAAATATGAAAAACTACATGCATAAGTACATACATAAGTATATATATAATATTTCAAATGAATTTTTATCCATTGTGGTTGTTACAAAACAACTTAACGCTTAAGCGATAAAAACTTAATGAATAAATTGCTTTGGCTACACAAAATGAAGTCGTAGGTGGGGGTTCTGGTGCTGGTGGTTTTGGTTTTGGTGTGGTATGGTGTGGTATGGTGTGGTATGGTGGCGTTTGTCAGGCATAATGCCAACGTTAGAAAGAACAACACCAACAACAATAAACAGCAACAGTAACACTGACAGAAGATAAAGTGCTACAAAGCATCAAGCTTGCGCCTTTTGTTGCCACAAAATAAACCATAAATAAAGCCAATTTTTTGTTTCGTTGTCATTGTTGTTGCTGAAGCAATTTTTCAATACGACAAATGTTTATATTCATGAGAGTGTAATTGTCACCAGAGACGATCCGCCCGTAAAAAGGATATACAGCAAATCTAAAACGACGATGATGGCGATGAGAGCGCGCAAATGGAGAAAGAGAGCGCGAGTGAGATATAGACAGACAGGCGGACGGAAGTTATCGTGCCCGGAAGCAACGGCTGCATGGCTGCCTGCCGTTGGTGATGGTGCCACACTCACGCGTAGATGCATACAAAACAATACCCACACCACCCTCTCACACATACAGTACAATACAGAACAGAAAAGCACGTGCACCGGAAGCACAACTTGCGAATTGAAACTTCCGCTATGGAAATATTTTGTAGCCGCCGGTGAAGTGGTGATGCTGGTGATATTAGTGAAATGATGGAAATTTCAAATTGAAACACATTATTTTCATTCTTCTTCTTCTCCTTGCACTTATCCTTTTTCCTGTGAATAGCTTCCAAAAACAGACAATTTTGTTAATTTATTAATAGGTACAAAATACAAAAACTGCATATAACTTTTCAGTTAATCATGGGAATCAAAAGCATTTTATTTGCTTTTGCTTGGTGGTCGTTCTTCATTCTAAGCGATGGGTATCAACAACAACAACAACAACAACACACACACACACACACACACACACACTAGCATTTTAGTGTTGCTTGTATGTATTTCATTTTGTTGTTGTTATTGCTGCTGTTTTTTGTATGTTCATTTTTATCTCATCACTTAATTGATCGCAATTAAAACTAATGATTGCTCATAAATTATATTTTTATTGGCAATTTATTGAGTGTTTGGCAATGAGGAGGGAAGCAAAGAACGCGCCGCTTCTGTAGCAGTGAGATCGAAAGCGATTTTATATTAATGCAATGAATATTTGAAACAAATTACAAAATTTATACTCTAATTTATACTAAGAAATCAATACATGCATAAATTCATACACTTATTAAGTTGCTAGTTTTTAGCCTTCCTTTAAAATTAAGTGGGAAGTGAACCCGTGTCGCTGTGGCGTAGTGGTAGTGCGTTGGACTCGGCACAGGCAAAATAAAAAGTAGAAAAATAATTTTTCTACACGGCACCACCTCTTGGCAGGCAATGGCAAACCTGAAAGAGTAAAAATTGTCTATGTAAAGCTTTTCACTTCGTCGGTCGGATTCGGCATTAAGCTGTAGGTTACAAATATAACACGCACAACATGAGTGGATGCGAAAAGCTCGGGCTGTTGTGCCATTAAAAGTAAAAGTAAGAAAGTGAATCCGTCCTGAACTGATCAGCATATTAATTACCATAATCCTAAGAATTACATACTTTCACCGCCTTCTCATAGTATGAATTTTTGTCATCTACTTATAAACGGAAATTCTGAAATCTTTAGAGAGAAGTTTGGATGTCATGTCATTTTACTATGTACAAGGTCGATTTACTAGGCTACAAATTTTTTTCTACAGGGTACGCCATCTTTTATATAAATGTTGGATAATTTTAACATTTATCAACCGATTGCCTTGAGTAAACATGTTTTTAGAATGTCGATTAAGTACAAATTTAACCATGAATCGCTTCACACCGAAACAACGCGCCGAAATACTGACGCTGTACATTGAAAATAGTCGTTCAGTTGTGATAACTTAATGTGCATATCGTCGAAAATATCATGGCCAACAAGCACCGTCTGACAACACTATTCGTGTCGAGTTTTGTTGAATACGGGAGAGTAGGGAATCGTCGTCAACGCCCAAGATGTTCCAATGAACTGATTGAAGCGGTAAGAGAGAGGGAGTGTTTCCGAGAACCCACATGTGGCGTATCGTCACCGCGCTCAGCATTTTGGCAACAGTGGAGTTACCTATGCATTTGTTTCCGTTTAAAGTGCAATTGACTCAAAGAGTATTGCCGACAGATCGTCTACGTCGCTTGGAATACGGCCAAACAAAAATGTGAAAAATGGCGACATTGACTGACCACCCAGATCTCCAGATTTGACTTCTGCGAACTTCTTTTTGTGGGGTTATTTGAAAAGCAAAGTGTACGCCAGCAGGTTTCAGACCATTGACGAGCTCAAGGCAAGCATACGTGCCGAAATCATCGCTATACCGCCCGATATGCTCGAAAAAGTGATGGAAAACGCAGCAAAAAGGGCACACTATGCTTGATACTGTATTCAAAAACTAATAAATTGTAAAAGACCATATTAAATAAAAATATCTCATATATGGATATACTTAGGTTGTTTTTTTTTTTTTTAAGTTATTTAATATTCACATACCGGCATAAAAGATGGTGCACCCTATATATGAAAACGAAATCGGTTCTGGAAATCGGGAGATTATTTATACTGTTGTCATTTTGGTATATATTTATCCGATGAGTTTTGGTTAAGGTAGATAGTTATCCGAGAAGAGTGTGTCCAAGGAAAAAATGGATTTTCTTAACAACAGCGACGGGCTGTTGAAATCACTTTTTTTCTCTCGGTACGTGTGGTGCATAATGAGATATTATGGGCTCAGTTAGAGGATAAAGGAGGGGTAAGTAAATACTATTTTGATGAAATTGAAACTTAAGTGGTACACAGTAAATCCGGGTTAAGTACCCTTTCTATTAAGGACTTTTACCGCTTAGAAATTCCCCCTTTTAAGTACCTCTCCTCTTAAGTACCTCAAAAACTTAACATCTTAAGCTGAGATACTTATTCAGGGTTTATTGTATTTCCATAAATTTCAGCACTTAGAATGTTTATTGTGCACCTTAGCTTTCTAAATTAAGATAATTGTCCTACCCCATAGTAAGGTAAAAACCACGAGTAATTAGTTCTGTTGAATTAAATTACATCAATATATTCGTACGTACATACATTGATTTAAAAGTTTTTATTAAGAAATTACTACTTATTTCCCCATACGTTTTAAAAAAAAAGGTAACTAATCTATCAGATGTAAAAATTTAGTGGAATCAGGGGAGAATGCAGAATATTTTGAGAGTTCAAAGTTTGCATTTGTTTGGTTGGCATGGCTTAAACCAGCTGGTGATTTAAGTCGGTCTTAACCTGATTTAAACCGGATAACTCTGAGCGCTATAAATGCTTTAAAGCGGCCGTACAAACAATGGCAAAATATCAAAAAACAAACTCCTTCAAGAAGCAGCACTGGAGGGGCTCTACAATAAATGTTTTTTAATGGCACAACAATCTACGGAGGGCCTAGGCTGAGCTTTTCGCATCCACTCATGTTGTGTGTGATATATTTGCATAGGTGTGTGTATGTATGTTATGTCTGTGTGTGTATGTGTGTGAGTGCGCGCATTTGTGTCTGTGTCCATTTCGATTTATGCCATTCAATCGTGCGTAATGCATACACCTTCATCGGTCTTGGATCCGTCAGTGAAGAAGATATCCGTCAGATTCTTCAGCACGACCTCTGGATTGCTCCATTGTTCACGCTTCGGGAAGCTTACTTCATATTTTCTTCCGAAAGTAACCACGGGTATGAGGCAATCTTTCGGGGCCAGTAGCAATGGATATTGCTGGGACAACCTTTTGAAGATTTCTCCATGACCCGAAGTTCTGTTATCGAACCAATACCCATAAGAGTATAGCCAACATGTCGCCTTCATCGCTTCTTGTTGGATCTGTATGTCCAGTGGGAGCAAGTCAAGCATGGCGTTAAAGGCGTCACGTATTTTGCTTGTGCCGAGCTCACTACCAATTACGCTACGGCGACCACAATTTCTTATCACTTGGTGTTTTTGCCATTTCCCACCAAGAGTTACACTTGTACACTTTCTTATATGTAATTCTCATTCACTTCATATCGTTTGAAATATAAGAAGTTTCTGAGACTTAACCACCTCACTTAACACAACCTCTCGGGTGAAAGTTTAGTGCGCTACCCACTAGACTGTCGAGGTCGTCATTAAATGTACGAGGAAAAGAAAATTCTGGATTTTACCAGACTTACCGTATTACCGTATGCTGCAAAATCAGGCTTTCTGCCAACCTTGGTTCAAAGAGATCAACAATTTTGAATTTCTTACTATTTCTGATGACATTTGTGAGCACATTTACAGTGTGATGATAAATGTTAAAATTATTCAATGTTTACATACCGACATAGAAGATAGCAATTAAAAATATAAATAAAACTTATTAGCATCTCATCCTTCGTCCTGAAAACACTTGATAGACTATTTAATATGTGCATTGCGAGAACTGATAGTCTCTTAAAGTCTCCACACAATCAGTGGCGAATCCAGTGTGTTATTATGGAGACTACAGTCTCTCCCAAAAATGTTAAAAATCTTTTTCCAGCGCAACTTTTTCTTACTTAAATCCAAATTGGATTTTCATGGTCAGTTTATAAATATCCAATCATTGGCAAACTTGAAAATTTTTAGTTTTGGTTAGATTCTTCTTTTCTTTAGTTCCAATTTCATTATTGGGTTTCTGTCTTATTTTACGACTGGTTTTCGGTCTGAATGTTAGTTTGAATTATAGTCTGATTTTTGACCTGTTTTTTGTTTGGTTTTGCTCTCCTTTTAGTGTGAGTTTTGGTCTGAATTGTGGTCTGTATTTTGGCTTGCATTTCGATTTACTTAAGTTCTGCTCTGCTAATTCCGACTGTTTTATTGTGTTGTGTTTATTCATTAGTCGGAATTTTGGAGATTTTGGTGCGTGTACGATCAGAATTTTGGACTGGTTTTTGATATATTTTATCTGGTTCTTCCCTCTAAATATGTAGTATAAATCTACTTATTGGTCGGGCAATGTTAATCTAAAAAAACAATTGGACAATCACACTATCAACTAATGGTTGGATAAATTCCGCTATACAGGGAAAGCCGTTGTAAATCTCCATAGAAAATAGTTTCAAAAGGTTAAGAATTTAGTTATTTCATTAACCAATTCTCAAGAGTTTTATGTAATTGGATTTTAGATGAAGGAGTTCTTGATATCTCGATGGTGTTATATATTGTACTGAACTAAGTAACTGATGTCCTGGTTTCAATTCATGACAAGAGCATAGCCTTTTGTCTATCTGGTACCTTTATCCATTCTTAATCAACACAATCTTTTGAATTTAAAGAGTTATATTTCTATCAACATTTTCATAAATTTGCTCCAGAAAGAATTAATATTTTCCAGTTAGGACATGCAGAACTATATTCTGGAAATTCTCTATCAATTTCAATAAATACGTCTCTTATTATTGTAGTAAAAATCAAGATCTATATGTACATTTTCCATACATTTTCAAAACTACATACATAAATTTATACTTGTAAATCCACTCATTGCTCCAAATGTGAGTAATACTTATCTAGTAAAAATAAATAAGTACATACTTTTAGCTTTTCTGATTATATCTGCTATTCCTCTAACTATGACTGTAACTATTTAATTAATTCAGATAAAATCAATTTCATCACGTTGATGGCGTTGATCTTGGCGCTTGTGGCATACAGCATGTGTAAAAAGAAACACGATAATCAAAGACTATCTTCTAGATACTCGTAGTACCTACATACGTAATACCCCCAGCCAGATACATGCGCTTACATTATAACAAAATTGCTCCAATACTGTTGGTTTGTGTGGAGGAAAAAAGTATGTGGCTACATACGTGTATATGTATGTATGTGTAGGTAGTTATAATGCAGCAATATACTTAGTGTGTATGTATGTAGGAACCTACTTTCATTAATAATTATCAAATGCCAACGCGCCAATAAGACGACTGCTTTCCTCACTTTGGAGTACGAGTTGTTATTGTAGCTCCATATATAAATACAATTTTTTTTTAGTTATGTATGCAGTTATATATTATATATATACATATGTATGCATGTGCATATGTATGGCAATCTTTTCATCGATCGATTTGGGAGGTTTCTGCACTGCAGTTAACATTGATTATATCCAAGTCTGTCCAAATGTTTGTCCGTCTGACAGGTCGCTATGTCCATCCAACCACACGTCTTGAGTACGTACTCATACATACCGAATACTATTTGTGCGGTGGAGTTCGTTTGCTATTACTATGCATGTGTGTGTGTGTGTGTGTGTGTGTGTGTGTGTGTATGTATGTAATTCCGCGACGCCAACAACGCCTCATCGTGTTTGGCCAGCCGCCTGGCGTCTACCTTTACAACCACACATACTTCATACCTACACAAAAAAAAAACCTTTACAACAACAACAATATCAGCCATAACAGCAAGAGCAACCACAATAACAACAAACAAATACTTATTAAAGAAGGTACAATAAGATTGAGTACAACCTCAACGCATGCCGCAACATTTTTTCGCTGCATCTTTTTCTTGCAACATATTTTACATTTCTCTTGATCATTGCTGTTGTTGTTCTCGTTGTTGCTGTTCGCGTTGTTGTTGTTCGCGTTGTTGTTAGCCATACATTATTCGGTCTTGGTCTAAATTGGCCCTGAGCAACAATTGCTAGCGAAATACTTCACTTGAGGTTTGCACCTCGTTTTATATTTTTACTGAAAATGCTAAAGCTAAGGATGGATGGATGGATGGATGGATGGATGGAAGCGCAATCATCATCAGGCGCAGGCGCATGCGCAACAAAACTAATATTAAGCGTTACTTTGCAAACAAGACCTCCCGCAGATAATTGCCCATCATCTCATCAAGTTCCGCCCAGCTATTTAACAACAGCAACAACAACAACAGCATCATCATTGATTTTTTGTTTGTTTTGTAAGTATCTTGCGTCGCTGTTTCGTGTTTGTGTATAATGTATGTGGTGCCCAAGCAGCATTGCTTTTTTTTTGTGCTTTTGTCTTTATTGCCACGATCACAGCCCATTTTGATGCCGATCTCATCATCAGCAGCTTGATCACAGCAGCCAAGGCAACAACAATCATTGACGTCGTCGTGGTGGCGACTTTTTCAGTTCAAATCGACTCGAAATGAGGTGCACTCATAATTGAACGCAATTGAACTGAACAGCACAAAAGTACACGTTCGTTGTAAGATCAAAATGTGTGGCATGGTGGATCATCAGAAAGCTACAGTGTGGCATTGGCGAAAACACACACACACACACACACACACACACACACATACACACACACACATACACACACACACACATACACACATACACACATACATACATACATACACACATGTACGTGCATACACAAAGCCACGCACAAACTCATACACGCTTGATAACTGTGGGATAATTAATGAGTGTTCGCAAAATTGCCATCACGACAAAGTGTATGGAGTGGAGTGATCATACTAATATCTCAATTCCGCAGTGCAGTGGTGCAGTGTGGCTGTGATGTGCCGATGATCATACCCCTCGAGGCGCGTCATTCAAATGTGAAAATATTGAACACTTATTTTTAGGAGGAGGGAATGAAAAAAAAATGTAGGAAAGAAAATTCAATGAGGCATATGACATCTAATGACTACAAGGGCAAAAATAATAAATACTAACATTTGTATTATGTACTTTTCTCACTTATTTTAGTTACAAGTACTGTCCTCATACAGTGGCAGACAAAAGACTACGTATGACTCCCATTTCTGTTATCTGACGAGTCCAAAAGCAATAGAGTATAAAGAAAAGTAGTGATGCAGTTTTGTTTCAAATCTAAACTTGCTTCAAAATAAACTTAAAAAATTATTCATGAAAAAGGGGGGAAAAAGCATCTACATATAAAATCTACTTTAAAATTAAACAAATCAAATAGAATAACTTTAGAATCGCACAAAACTTGCTTAATTTACATTAAGCAAGCGTCTGGGCATTGAATCAACTAAACTTTCTATTTCACTGGGCGTTGGTCATTCCTCTTGCAGCTTCTCTTTTAGTATTGGAGCACTTTTAATGTCCTGTTTCCTTATGTTATGCTCCAAAAGCATGAAGTCCGGGCTTTGAGGTGGTGAGTTCAATTGTCGTGGGGCATAGTAAGGCAGACAGTCCTTAACAATGTAAGCGGTGTTTTCTTGTTGGAGTATCCAACTCGAGCCAAGTTTATCGACCGAAGGTTTTAAGATTATGTTCCAAATTGTATATATATTGATAACGATCCATAATAACCTCAATAAATATCAAATTTCTTATTCCAGATGCTGCGACAGCAGAAATCAGCATAGTGTTCTTACCACGCTTGACGGTAGGAACTAAGTGTTTCAGGTACATTGCAATATTAGATTTTCTCCAAATTTTTGCTCTTCCATCGCTTCTAAATATATTATATAGTGAGACACATAAGTGATAACTTACTTCCAGAAATCAATTTTTTTTTCCTTATGCGAATTCCATGTTCAGTTTGCGATTTTCGCTTATAACGGGCTTCTTGCGAGGAGTTCTGCAGTGAAACCTTCATTGTTCAAAGCTCTTGAACCTTTTCATGGATGCACAACCTCTGATTTTATCTGATCTTATTGCTAACTCTTGGGCTAACTCAGTAGAATGCACTTCCGCATTGTTATCCACGTACGATTTAGCTTCGTTAGGCGACCACTGCGTGGTATATTTTCAACACTATCCATATTTTTAAAGTTACTGAATATGCGAAAAAGTTCGATCTGGGCCCTTCATAGGCTGTTGAGCCATTAAAAGAAGAAGGAAGAAGAAGAATATGGTTTGAACTGTTGATTTACTTAAATTCAATAAGTATACACATTTTTTGTCTGCCACTGTATTTCCATTTATTTTATTTATTTATCTCACTGTATAGAGTACATCCAACTGAGCCATGACTTCTTGTTATTTTATTCTGATTCGAATATTTTTCCTTCATTTTGAACACAGGCTTCAGAAACTGAAAAATGTCCAGATATCAAAAACCCTCTAAGCATTAAATATCAAAAATCCTCTATTATTCATTCTATAATAAATTATATGGTCTTGAATATTATTCTTGCTTATTGTTCAGGGAAAATTTTGATCTAATAAGCGACTCGTTGTTAAATTTAAAGATACTGAAGCTGTTTAGCGTTTCTTAAAGCAAAGCCCAATAACAATTCCGATTTAAATTCAAACAGCAATTTAGACCAAAATCCAGACCAGAAGCAGTTCAATAGTCTGACCAAATGTGAGACCAACATTTTGGCTAAATGCAAACAAAAATTAAATTTTAAAAAATCGAACCCAAGAAGACTAAATAGAAATAAAACCGATATGTAAATCGAAGGCCAGACGAAATTCAGACTAAAAATCAGTTAAAAGCTGAACAACATTTTAAATAAAATTCAGATCAAACCAAACGAAAATGCATATTAAATATAAACCAAAATCCGGGGCGACATCTAGACCAAAAATCAGATTAAAAACATAATAATTCGGACCAAAAACAAACTGAATGTCAAGACCAAAAGCAGATAGATCAAAATTCGGATAAAATGCGGACTAATAGAATTCAAAAATCATACTTAATTCAGACCGAATCTTAAACCGACCGACATTCACGTCGATAGCAAGATCAAATTCAGACAGAAAAAATCAGACCAAAGCCGCCCACAAATTAGGCTAAAAACCGACCAAAGCATAATAAAATTGGAATCAATCTAGATTGAGAATCAATTGAAAAATCAGACCTAAAACGAAAACGAATATCAAACCAAAATCAAAATGAAATTAAAACTCAAACCAATAAATGATTAAAATCCAGACAAAATAAAATCAAAAATTAAAATAAATTAAATCAAAGGTAAAAACCTAAAATCACATCAAAATTAGTTTCAGACAACTGAACAGACTGAAATCCCGGGCAAATCGAAAATCAGATCAAATTCACACCAAGAATTAGACTGCTAGTCAGACACAAAGCAGAAAAATCAAACTAATCAAATTCAGTAAAGTAAGCCAACAAGCTTAAGTACAATGGGCTACATAGCCTGAGTGCTTGAGGAACTATCCTGCACTCGTAGGTCAGGTTCTCCGCCTTCTTCACATCCATCCAAGCCAACAAGCAATAATTCTAAAAATCAGACCAAAATTGAGAAAAAAATTCAGACCAAAATCCAGATTAATTAGTAATAAAAATGAGACGAAAAACTAAACCGAATATCAGACCAAAAGTAGACCGCATTTAGAATACAGACCAAAAATTAAATAGGTTCCAGATAAAAGGAAACCCAATAATATAATATATAGTATAGTACTAAAATCAAACTAAAACTTAAACTGGCCTAAGCTTCAAAAGTAAGACACAATTCAAACTTAAAATCTAACAAAAAACAGTGAAATCAAGCCGATACTTAAATTTCTGATTAATAATCAGTCCAAACAACAACAACAACCACTACTCAAGAACAAAAAATAAAATCCAGACGAAATAGCAAAAACTCAGACCGATATTCAGACTATTCCAAATGGATATGAAAGACATTGCACTTTAGAAATGCTTAAAAAATTGTGTGCGTCAGTGGGGCACCCTACAGAAGTTTACTTCCTCAGAACGTTTGCAGTTTGGGTTTTCAGGTTAGGTTTAGTAAACTTGTAAAAACCAGAGTCTATCGGTGACATTTCAGGCGTGGCCGAAGGAATTTTTAACGATGTGCTGAATTATGCAAACCATAAGCCTTTTATAGTTCAGTTTCATGATTCTCTGATCCCAGGTGTGTGTGCGCTACATCTGGATTAACTTCGTTCTGATCCAATGAATGCAACGCTCTCGCAAAATCATCACCTTCATCAAAATATTCATACTCAAAGCATCCGAAGTTATTTGCTTACTTTTACTTTTTACTTTTTAATGGCACAACAGCCCATGGAGGGCCTAGGCCGAGCTTTTCGCATTCACTAATGTCGTGCGTGTTATATTTGTACATGAATGGAAGGGACCTACAGTTTAATGCCGAATCCGAATCCGAACGGCGAAGTGAAAAGCTTTTCATAGCAATTTTTACTCTTGTAGGTTAGCCATTGCCTGCCAAGATGTTGTGCCGTGTAGAAAAATTATTTTTCTCCTTTTTTTTTGTTTGATTTTGCCTGTCCCAAGATTCGAACCCCGGACACTCTGCGTAGCAGTCCAACGCATTACCACTACGCCACAGCGACATACTCCAAATATGGTATCATCAAAATATTTAGGTTGTATGATCTCAACATGTGGAAATTTGCTACTTGCCGCTCTGAGAACTCGCGAATGTTATGAGGTTTATCAGAAACTTGGCAAATCTCGTCTATGTTTTCTTGGATGATGTGAGTTGATTTCTTTCCACGGAGGACAGATTTCCAGGCAAATTTTCAAGTAGATCTTCTGCCCTGCTTTTTCATTGAGAATCTGGGAATTTGGGTTAAATCAATGGCTGGCTGGTGCTGTATAATCTAAGGACCTTCGTCTGGACTCAATTCATTCCGCATTAGTCTAATCCTTATTTGTATCATACTCGATTGACAGAGGACGCTGCCATTCATTTGCGTGACAATTTTCGCTGCGACGATCATCTTTTTCCCCCGGCGTAGATTTAAAAAACGATTCACAAAATGCAAAAAGCAGTGGGAAATTTTTGGTGTTTTTTAAATATTTTTTGTAGATTGTATTCAGCGGCGTTTGAACTTAGTTTTCCGACTAGATTTACATAAAAATTTTTTTAATTATTTTTTTTTTGGGTACATACATATTTAAATTTTGTTTTTATTTTTGTAGATATGAGATATAACCTCCTCAGAGGTCTATCAAATCATGGCTAATCTGGCGGCATAGAACATAAACATTTTTTTGGAAATACTTTCGGAAAATAAATGGCTCTTAGTAATAAAGAAATCTTTACGTGTTTTCCATGTTAAAATGTGTCAAAAGTTAACTATTAAATTTAAAATCGATGTTATTTTCTCTATCACTAAGGGTGAATGTGTCTAACAATGTAAATATTTTATAGTCAAATTTTTTCTAGAACATCTCTTAATATCATATATTTTCCTCTTATCTTGATATTAGTTATATGTATTTGTAACAAAAATCATATGAGGAAAAAAGGACATGCCATTTGTTATGCTCGTGCTTGGTTAAAGCAAACATTTCTTTCTTAAGTGAGGTCCTTTCTTCCACTACTTTGACATCAATTCAAATCAAAAGCTGTAGTGATGTATCTAGGAATATGTATGTATGTATGTATGTATGTAAGTACATATGTCTCTACTCCCACATAAGAATGTCTGTATGGACTTGTATGATCCATATCTAATTCTGCGGGTTTCGTTTATTTCTGACTTACATACACACTATGTATCAGCGACCTTTTTCTAGATACTACACAAACACACACACACGTGCACAATATGTGTGCATACATACACGCGTGCTGCGTTTCAAATCCCTTTGGTTACACTATTTCAAAATTAAATATTTACATTTTCTTTTAGAAGGAAATACTAGCAGGGACAAATCGCCACAATTTCATTTTGATTTCTTTTGTAAACGTTTCACTTGCCATATACATGTATGTATGTATATCTGTATGTACATATGTGACTTCTGTTTATGTAGGATATTTGTGTATGTGTGTATTGTATTTGTGTGATTACATTATGTCACGGTTTATGGTTGACATTTATTTTATGACCGTGAAAAATTTCGTACTTTGTGTGGATGGTTTGGGCGCGGATTTATATTGCTACACATAAAAATCCACTCACACATATTCATACTCGTACGTATACATACTTACATACACATACCTATAGGTATATATTCGCCGCTAAGGGTGTCCGAAATCACACCACAGATTAAATGTGCATCTCCAGAATCATGCTATAAAATGTGATTTTTTTTTTTCTTTTTTGTGGTGAAACAGGTTAGAATCTGCATAGCGAATGCAGATGGATTTACGGAAAAATTTAATATAAATTTTGTATACAAATAGTTTTCAATTACTTAAGGATAAATATATGTAATTGAGTTTTAGCTTCAAATATAATAGTTAGTACTAGTGTCAGGGTAATGTTAGGGTAAGTTACCTGCAGTTTACTTAGCATTTTATTCTTAAGTACATGAAATGTACCCTGCAAAATATGCAGGGTGCAAGATCTTCCACACACATCCAAATTCAATCCAAAAGGCGAGAATCGAACACGTAACTTCACGGGTTAGAGGATAATGCGTTACCCGCTAGCTTCTCGAGATCGTCCAGGGTAAGTTGGTTGTTATACAGTTCTTTTATATTATTTTTATAATGCTCTTTCATCTGAGACTAACTTGACTAATAAATTGTATATACAATACATAATTTTCTTTTTGGGAAAAAAGGAAAAATTTTTTCAGAACGTCCAGCTCACGAAGAGGATTCACAATTAGAAAATGTTTTGTAGGCTGGACTCACAAATATGCAGGGTGCTCCATCTTTTATGTCGATATGCGAATATTGAATAACTTGAACAAAACACAACAGATTTCCAGATTCCATATGTATATTTGTTTAATTTGGTCCTTTACAATTTATTTGGACTAGTTTTTGAATACAACATCAATCAACTGGCCGCCACTATTGACCAAAGCAAAATATGCCCTTTTTGCTGCGTTTTCCATCACTTTTTCGAGCATCTAGGGCGGTATAGCGTTGATATCGGTGATGTTTGCCTTGAGCTCGTTAATCTGGAGATATGGGTGACTATTTTTTTGGTCGCCGTTTTTTTTGATTTGCAGTCTGGCATGGCGCACCGTCTTGTTGAAATCAGTAACCGTCCAGAAATTTTTCACACATTCGTGGGCATACATAATAAGCCAACATCAACCGATATCGGTTCCCATCGACTGTTTCGCCTTCTTTGAAGAAAAATGGTCAAATGATAGTTTTGGAGCAAACGCCGACCCAAGCAGTCACTTTTTGGTCATGTAATGGCATTTCGTGGATCGCATATGGATTCTCCGTTCCCCAAATGCGGCAAGTTTACTTGTTAATGACGCCACAGAGTGTGAAATGGGCCTCATCGGACATCAATATCCGCCCAAAACTCAGGTTCAGTGTCAACCATTTGAGCGACTGTTTGGCCGTATTCTAAGCGATGTGGACGGTCTGTCAGCAATATTATTTTAGTTAATTGCACTTTATACGGAAACAATTGCAAATCATGCTTCAAAATGCGCCGCAAGGTCGTTCTATTGACGCAAAAAGGGTGAGCGCGGTGACGATACGAGACATGTGGGTTCTCAGCAGCGCTCTCTCTCATTCCGCTTCAACCAATTCATTGGAACGTCTTGGGCGTTAATGAACAGCTTGTCGATGATCTGCCACTACCGTGCTTAACAAAATTCGACACAGCCAGTGGCTGCTGTGGCGTAGTGGTAGTGCGTTGGACTGCTACGCAAAATCAAAAAGTATAAAAAATAATTTTTCTACACGGCACCACCTCTTGGCAGGCAATGGCAAACCTACAAGAGTAAAAATTGCTATGAAAAGCTTTTCACTTCGCCGTTTGGATTCGACATTAAACTGTAGGTCCCTTCCATTCCATTCATTTACAAATATAACACGCACAACATGAGTGGATGGGAGAAGCTCGGCGTAGGCCCTCCATGGGCTGTTGTGCCATTAAAAGTGAAAATTAAAGTAAACGACGAATATTGTTGTCAAACGGTGCTTGTTGCCCACGATATTTTCGACGATATGCACGTTGAGTTAACACAACTGAACGACTAGGCATTTTCGATGTACAGCGTTACTATTTCGGCAGGTTGTTTCGGTGTGAAGCGATTCGTGGTTATAATTGTACTGAATTGACATTTCAAAAACATGTTTACTCAAGTCAATCGGTAGATAAATGTTAAAATTATGCAATGATTGCATACCGACGTATGCCCACCCTGTGTATTTAAAATTATATGTATGTATTTACTAGAGTGGTCACTGTGGGATAATTGGTAGAGTATTGGGCGGCTACGTAGACTGCTTTGGTTGGAATTTCGGTACTTTCAAAACTTTTACCTATAAATAGTAAAACCAATAATTTTTCTACACGGCTCCATCTTAAGTCAAGAAGGATTTTCAATTTGCCGTTCACTTACTTACATACTTACTTAACTGGCGCTACAACCGATGATCGGTCTTGGCCGCCTTGGGGGGCCTGGTGCGTAGGACACAAGGTAAAGTTCGTGACAGTCGCAGGTGCGTCCATGTTCAATCCTTGCGCTTCTACGTTGCAAGTCGGCAAACAGCCTCCTCGTGGCGTCCCCTGGATATCGATCTGACAACCGTCAGTGAGTTAACTAATGTGTGCGGCGGGCTTCCCCATGGCCTAGAATTAATGGTTGTGCGTCGGGCTTGGAACCTACCACGTTAAAATACCCACCAATGAATCCTCAAAATAATTTGCCGTTCAGCTACGACTTAAAACTGTGGGTATGTAAGTAGTTCCCCCTAATCGTGTACAAATCAAGGAACGAAACCGAATCAATATAACGTTCCGGTTTCGTCAAGTTTTTCGGTTTCGTTTCGGTTACGGTTACGGTTTTGACAATCACACATGAGATTAATTACTAAATAACTAGTAATTTCTATGGTCCACATGTGCAACCCTAGTTGTATTGTTCTTCACTGTCTTTTTCGATTGTACACATACTATTTTCTGTTCGAGCACAATATTCAAATAAATGCCGACTTTGATTGTCTCTTAATCTCGGCATGTTGTGTCGCAGATGAAAGCCAATCAATAGACTTTAAATTGGAAAAAATTTGAGAAAAGCATCAAACAATTATGCACAATCAGTGTTGCCAAACGTTCTGGATGAAACATCGCCGATGAACGGCGCTGATTCGCAGCCATACGTACTGTCGTCAAATTCAAATTGAATAAATGAAATATAAGAAAAACAGATCCCTTTACTATAACAAAAATCGACAAATTTTTCTCAAAACCGATTTGAACCGGTTCCTGTGTTTGAATCGGTTTCGGTTCCGTTTTTTTATCGGTTGAAATTAGCGGCTTCGTTTTCGAAAATTAAACGATTTTATATGCTTACGGTTTTGGTTTCATTCCTTAATAAAATACAAACGCAAGAAGCTCAGCCTAGTCCCTCCAAGGGCTGTTGGGCCACCAAAGAAGAAAAATATGAAAAAGTTGATTATTAAAATATGCATTATTGAGGCGACTCCAATGAATTTAGAATAATTTCCTTCACTATATCCTTTAATTTGCATTTTAGATACTTTCACTTAAAAGGGAAGAACCCACTTTGTCTTTGCCATAAGTTCTGTTACAACTTAAATATAGTGCAAAAATTTAAGGAAGGAGTTTTTAAATTGTATTAACTTCTTATTAAATTATATTGTATCAGGAAAAACAAAAAATTTTTACAAATAATGGCCTTTTGCTTGAATACAGGTTCTTAAATGGTCCAGCCATTGGCTATAGCGGCACGTATGGTTTCCATAGATATGGATGACGCTTTGCTGGCGAACTTTGCAGGCCATACCCTCTAACTACGACCATAAACTGTGATCAAGAGGATTTAAATCTGGGCTTCCCGAGGGCCAATACTCAGCAGGAATAAAAGCTGAAATATTCTGCATTAACCACTCTTGGGTTGTTTCAGCTTTATGTGCCGGTGTAGAGTTTTGTGGTCGCTGTGGTGTAGTGGTAGTGCGTTGGACTGCTACGCAGAGTGTCCGGGGTTTCGATAACAATAACAAAAAGAGCAAAAATGTTAGTAAAAATTCTATTATTTGGCAATTAAGGAAATCTTTTAAAATTTACGTAAATCATAACTTGACTTTGAAAAAATTAATGTAATTTTAATTAATGTAATATGACTGGAGCTGAAGTGGCAGGTCTTCTAAAAACTTATTTAACTTCGACACTAACGTAAAGTACTCGGTTGTTTTATTGTAAGTGAGCTTCTTCGATTGACTTTCATTACTTTTATACGTGAAACACTTTTACGAACACAATGGGCAACAAAAACCATTTTTTACAAATAAAGTTTATAAATTTTCATCGATTTGTTGACATAAAAGCTAAGCGTTCTCCTTTTTTTTTAAATACAGGGTGCGTCATTTCTTATGTCGGTATGTAAACATTAAATAATGTTAACATTTATCAACCGATTGACTTGAGTAAACATGTTTTTGAAATGTCAATTCAGTACAATTTTAACAATGAATCGCTTCACACCGAAACAACCTGCCGAAATAGTAACGCTGTACATCGAAAATGCCTAGTCGTTCAGTTGTGTTAACTCAACGTGCATATTGTCAAATATATCGTGGACAACAAGCACCGTCTGACAACACTATTCGTCGATTGGTGTCGAATTTTGTTGAGCACGGGGCAATGCAAGATCGGCGACAAATGAGTAGGTTGAAACGGTATGAGAGAGATTTCTGCTGAGAACCCACATGTGTCATATCGTCACCGCGCTCAGCATTTTTGCGTCAATGAAACCACCTTGCGGCGCATTTTGAAGGATGATTTGTGGAAACAGTCGGTTGACACTAAATCAGAGTTTTGGAAGGAAATTTGAATGACCGATGGGGCCCATTTCATACTCTGTGGCGCGGTTAACAAGCAAACTTGCCACATTTGGGGAACGGAGAATCCATACGAGATCCGTGAAACACCATTGCATGGCTAAAAAATGACTGGTTGGGCCGTCGTTTGCGCCAAACCCATCATTGGGCCATTTTTCTTCAGAGAAAGCAATACAATCGATGGGAATCGATATCGGTGGATATTGGCTCATTATGTCTGCCCACTTATGTCTGTGTAAAGAAGGTTGGACGGTTACTGGCTTCAACAAGACGGTGCGCCATGCCACACTGCAAATCAAACAATGCAGTTTCTGCAACGAAAATGTCGTGGACGTGTGATGTAAAAAAATGGCGACCAGAAAAATGGTCACGCAGATCTCCAGATTTAAACTCTCCGGGCTTCGTTTTGTCGGGTTATTTAAAAAGCAAAGTGTATGCCAGCAAGTCTCAGACTAATGACGAGCTGACATTAGTGCCGAAATCATCGCTATACCGCCCGAGATGATCGAAAAAGTGATGGAAAATGCAGCAAAAGGGGCACACTTTTGCTTTGGTCAATAACGGCGGCCAGTTGATTGATGTTGTATTCAAAAACTAGTCCAAATAAATTGAAAAGGACCAAATTAAATAAAAATACATGTGGCATATGGAAATCGGGTTTTTTTTTAAGTTATTCAATATTCACATATTGACATAAAAGATGGCGCACCTTGTATCAGTAAAACGAAAAACAATGAAATATAAATGAAAATCCAGCGATATTATAAAGTTGTCAATGCAAAAGTCATAATTGTTAGTTACGCTGTTCACCACAGCAGCAACACATGTCTCGAATTACCGCAGGACACAGAATTCGACTTAATTCGAAAGCAATTTCAAGAGCCACCCTCAGAGCCACCATCGTACGCCGCCCCCTTCCTTTATTCACTGTATCTTTTGCATACATACAATAAATTAACACTACATACACATTTAAATTTGTCAACATAACAAATTTTGCTTTTTTCACAAATTTAATTTTATTCCCAATGAAAGAGACAGCAAGGACATAGCGAACGCGCTTAAAACTGATTTAGGTCGCGTGCGGTTACGTTAAGCACCCGCAAAATGTGGCAACATCATACCAGTAAACAGTATCAGCGTCACCATCACCATTACCACTGCCACACCAACAACATCATCAGCATCGGCGTGTTCTATTCGGTGGTGAATATTCAAATGATAGTGACAGCGGTGGCTAGATACAGAATAGAGAGCAACAAGAGCGAAATGCATTCGTGCAGCACCAGCATCAGCAGCAGGCAGCGTGTTGACAACAGAAGTAAATGTTATATGTATAAAAGTACAACCCTCTCGCATAAATCACGCTCGCTCGCGCCGAACAACCAAAAATTTAAATATTCACGCGCAGCGCATCAAATTGAAATTGTGAGCTTGTAGCAAGTTGGTTGTGTTGCTTAGGTTGGATGGATGGGAGGGAATATAGTGGAATTGTTGGTTTGATATTTACACATACATATACAAAATGGGGCAACACCCCTCGAATTCAGTGCAATTTGCACAACATGATTTTAACATTTTTTATGTTTATTTTCAATTTTTGTTCTATTTATTTATTGCCACTTTACAAAATATAATTTTGTGTTTTTTATGCGCTCATAAATGCGCGACAGCATGAGTGTACATTTAACCCATTGAGGACCACTGAATCTCCATGTCACAGATTACATTCACGAATAGATATTTCGATTACTTATTGTTATCCGGACAATTTGGAGGATTGGCCTCTCTTGGTACAAAGCTATGTTATTACTTTGGTACCGTTCCAGAGCTTTCTTGCCGTAGTGACATGATCCCAAATCGGACCAAAAATATGTAAACACATTGTGCTCTCTTATTAAAGGAAGAATACTTTTTTTCAAACATTCTTTGATGTATATTTCGGTATTTATAGAGCCCACTGTAACAAATGACTTGCTTCTTTTGCCGCAACTGCATATAGCTTGCCATACCACGAATTTTTTAGGAAATGTTGTCTGCTTTTGGGCTTCTAAATTGTTCTTCGACATTTCCTCGAGCATCAGCAACATACAAATTTTGACCCGGAAGCTGTGTAAAATCTGCCAGTACATACGTTTCGTCATCCATTATGCAACATGAATATTTTTGCATGAAATTCGCTTTTAATTTCCGAACCCTACTTTTGGCGTCTAAATTTCTTGCAGCATGCCTGTCTGGAACATGCCTGGACTTTGTATGATTTAAAACCTGCATTGGCTTTAACTTTTCGCACCAAATAGTCAGGCAGCTTTTCTAGCAAACGTGCTTGGAGATCTTTTCCATATGCTTTCTATTTTCTTGGCTTTACCAATATCATGTGGTCCTTGTTTTCTTCCCGAACCAGGTTTCCTATCTATGGTCAAATCCTCTTGAAACTGTTTAATAACATTGGAAACAGTTTGACGGCAGACCTTCAATTCTTTGGCCAATTTGTTGTAGGACCAATTTGGATTTTTTTGAAAATTTTTAATAAGTAATTTTAAGACGTACTTCTTTTTCTTCACTCATTTTGATCAAACTCACAATAAATCGACATGTTTGTCATTAAAAATAATAACTGACATATTTTTCAAAGATAAATAGGTTAAAGAAATTTTTAAATTTTACACCCAAAAAAAATTATTAGGTAAAACGTGTGTTAAGATTTTTTCAAACTCACTCCTTATTTACCACAATTGTAAAATCAAAAACAAAATGAAGCTACGTTCTTGTAATTCTGACCCGAACAGTGACGAGCAAAACAGTCAATAAGATAGAATATTATCAGTATAAGAAGTATCGAAGTTTTGACCAGCATCTTACGGCACCAATAAACTACATATATCCGATTGGAAAAACTATTATTATTAATACACTCAAAAATAAAAATATTTTCTCAAAAAATTTTCGAACTTTCGAAACAATGAATAGTGACCTGAAACTATAACCTCATTTATTTTGGGTAAGATATCTTAATATAGTTTAGAAATCGGCGTCGCTCGATTTTTTTTTTTTTTTTTTTTTTTTTGTGCACACTTGAGATCTGACTGCCAGCTCCCGTCTTAACTCACATTTGACTGACTAGCGTAATTATACATTTCATTGAATACATATCCTGTTTATAATTTTGTTTGAAGCCCGTTAGGGTTAGTCACCCTGTTTTTTACATTTTTGAAAACGATCCTGTGACACCTGTCCTAACCAAAGCTTATGTACCTGACCAAAGTGTGTTCATGTAACTTCTTCACTAGGATAAGTAAAAAGCCAGCCTTAGAAATTTTAAGACATTTTTGTCATGGGTTCCGGACACTAAGATTATTGGGCAAAATTCGCTTAGTCGCTTTTCAACAACTCAGTTGACTCACCACAACAACCTGCCGAAATAGTAATAGTAACGAAATAGTAATAGCAAAAATACTATAAAGGTTTCTGTGTTAAAACGGTAAGTTAGTAGTAGTAACTGAGAAGGAGACCTACACATTAAAATTACAATTATAAGATTTAGGTCGGAAATTGCAACACTCAAATGGAAAACACTTTTGAAAACTTTTTTTATTGTAATATTTGTATCACCCAAAGTTTACAGGAACTGAACAGCGAAGCTTTAGGCTTTCTTCAAACTCATGTTTTTATATTGTAATTTTACACAATTACAATTATACATAAATTACATTTAGTGGTACCCACAAATCTGTCATGTGGTTGATGTTTAGTGCCTCCGCAATCTACTGAGAGCTTGCGTGTCGATCTTTCTTCACCAGTTGCACAATTTTGCTTTTCCAGTGACTTTCGGTGAATCTTTCAGTGCATCTTTGATAGCGAAATTTCCGGAACGGAATCGAGCAAATCACCCCTGGGTCCGGTGTTCACTCACAACATTCTCACCTTAAATCGCACATACTTTTTATATGATCCAATATCATATGTAGTATTTACAAAAAAAAACTTGATTAATAAGAATTTTTCAGTTTATTATCATTATTTGAACTAAATTGATTAGTTGAAACGTGATTTTAATTACTTAATAACCCTTTAACAGAGATGTAACCAATAAAAAATGTTTGAAGGGAGATTGGATTGGGATTAGAACTGGCCGATCAGATAACAATTAGGAATAATACAAAATTCTGGAGTAACAAAACACCCCACAAAAATATTATATTATATAAAATAATTCGAAAGGTGAATAAAGGTAGCTAACTGTAAGTAGGTAGGTAGTAGGTAGGTAGGTATTGTGGCTATATCCTCCAGAGGAAGTTCAATTAGTGCCCCGTTTTGCTACCATATCCTCACCATATCCTAATAGATGTTATTTGTAGTCTAGAACCAACCCGAGAGATTGACAAATTGTACTAGTTGTGAACCAAAAGTGGTCGCTGTGACGTAGTTGGGTCCGAGGTTCAAATCTCGGCACAGGTAAATTTAAAAAGTAGAAAAAACAATTTATTTTTTCTACACAGCACCAGCTCTTGGCAATTGCAAACCTACAAGAGTGAAAATTGCTTTTCACTTCGTCGTTCGGAATCGGCATGAAACTGTAGGTCTCTTCCATTCATATACAAATATAACACGCATAACACGAGTGGATGCGAAAAGCTCGGCCTAAACTGTTGTGCCAGTGAAAGAAAGAAGAAGTTATGTCTGCGTCGAATAAAATTGTCCGTTACATCAGGTACTTCCCATACTGTGCTATTGAAAGATACAAAATCAAAAATGTTTACCTTAGTAGCTTTGAATTAAATGTCAGATAATATTAATTATTATTAATAAAAATTTATTTAACGCGAAAATGGCAAACAAAGTGGAAGTGCGAGAAAATATTATTAAAATTTTTCAAAAGCAACCTCACTGGTCATTCAAAAAAATTGCCAAAGAGGTAGGGGGCTAACCCTAAAACCATTTCTCGCGTTATTAAACGTTTTAATTGTTTTAATTTGTCCAGAACTATAGCCGATTGAAAGGTACTGTTCTTTAGTAATAAGGGAGATGAATGTAACAAAAAAATGGCCAAAGACCTTCAAGATTTCAAAAGAAAGTGGTCTACAGTAGCTGTGAGGGTGTCGGACCCTACCATAAAAACATTAATGGAAGGTATACCTGAAAAATTAAAACTTTTAATTAAAAACTAATAATTTGTGGTTTCTTGTTTTTATTTTTTTAATCTAAAAATAATTTGCATAATAGAATACTTTAGTTTAAAATAATCGGACTACTGGTTCAAAAGATTTCATCATTTTTCACAATTTTATTCGACGCACTCCTTAAACCAAATGAAATCGTTGACGATCATAAATATAATAGACGATCATAGATAATAGATATAATAGATCATAAATATAAATATTTGCACTTTTGGGTTAAGACTTTTTGGAATCCCCAGAAAATGTAATACTAGAATTTTTTAATTTCTAAAAACTATTTTCAAAAAATCAAAAGTTTTTCCCATTTTAAGAAGGGTACATTAACAGCTGTTTATAGAACATGAGCAAGAAAAATTCTCCAAAACATAAAAGATTTTAAATAATGGTAAACTAGATCGTTATTCTTCTAAGTTAAAGCATGACTTGGATCTATGATTTTATCTATGACGATCGGTTGCCAATGTATAGACCTTATCTTTTGTAACGTCTAAATCTTTAGGCTCTGGTTTTGTGTAATTAGCTGCAACTTAATGGAACGCTTTTTGTTAAGTTTCTAATTTTATAGTCGGGGGTGAACCAGAAAAATATTCTTTCAATAGGCCGCAGTTCCGGGCATTTAGGAGGATTTGCCTCTTTTGGGGCCACTGTGACATTATTTTCCTTATACCATTCCATAGTTGACCTGGAGTAATGACTTGTGGCTAGGTCTGGCCAAAATAAAACGGTTGCTTTGTGCTGCCCAATAAATGGTAGAAGGCGTTTTTACAGTCATTTTTCTATATAAATTCTGGAGTTAATTGTTCCTGTCGTAATGAACGCCTTGCTCCGTAGACCGCAGGTGCAAATATGGTAGCTTGCCAAACCATGAAGCGTTTTGGAAATTTGGTATATTTTACTTTAGAGTATTTTCTGCGTGTCGCATCCCTATTCTTTGTTGTGAAATAGGAATCCCAGGCAACTGGTTGAAGTTCCCCCTTTCAGTAGGTCTCATCAGCGAGAATCACGCAATCGAATTTGGTTAGTTAATTGTCATACAGCTTTTGGGCACGCGTCTTCGCTATTTTTTCCTTTGCTTCCGATCGGTCAGGTATTTTCTGCTGTTTGTAGGTCCTAATCCTTGACTTTGCTTATATCGTATTACAGGTGATTGCTATGTACCAGCTGTAGCTGCAACATCTCGAGTCAACCTCGTGGGATTAGTCCGATATGTACTAACAACCTTTTTCAGCACTTCTGGGTTATTTGAACCCTTTTTTCTGCCTAAACTTCGGTTCTGTAGATGGAGTTTCCCGCGTTGTAGTTGCTCATGACGTCATAAACCGTCGCTTTCCCTTGCATTGCTTCGTCTTATCAGTCTAGTAAATGACCAGTATTAATTTGCGGCGATATTCTTGTTGGCTCGACATGTTGACTTAAGTACATAGATCCAAGATGAAAATGACTAATATAGAAAAAAACTGCACTATTTATAGATACTTTCACTTGAAGATAACGGGGTCCTAGCTCTTGAAAATTGCGTATAATGGATACGTAAAAATTCTGCTTCACACCTTATTATCTTTATAACGTGATTTATTTTAACTAAGCACTTTCTAAAATGTATGTCATAAAATCTAAATATTTCACAAAAATTCCGAAATGATTTGATTATAGCCTGAGCTGAGCTCAGCACTTGCATAAGTAAGTAACCAGGTACCTATGTATGTATGTTGTAGGTAAAATTTGCATTGTACAAATACTTATATGTACATATCTCAAAATACCTCTAAGCAGTGGCATAGGTAGGGGGGAGATTAGGCAGGGGGATGTATAAAAGAAATATACGAGGTGTGTTATTTTCAAATTTCGTGAGTTACGTATGTTCGTTTTTCGCATTTTTTGTTGTTTTCTGTTATGTTGGTACACATGTATGTTATATATGTTGGCAATACCAACCATTTTGGATTGTCAGTTTATTTTTGACAGATAAAAAGGTTAGTCGTGTTTTGGTGTGCTCTTCGATTTTTTACTATTCGAAAAAATGGATCAAAGAAACTGTATTCAGTTTTGTAATAAAAATTAAATGCGCAAGGACATTTGAAATGTTGACGGTGGCCTTTGGCCTTTGGCGAGTCTACTATAAGCAGAACACAAGTTCAATTGTGGTATAACCGGTTTAAGGAAGGCCGAGAAGATGTCAATGACGATGCTCGTCCTGGTCGCCCGAGCACGTCAACAACCGATGAAAACATTGACGCAGTGAAGAAAATGATTTTGGATAATCGTCGAATCACTATCAGAGAGGTTGCTGATGATGTTGGCATATCGTTCGGCTCATGCCAAGCAATTTTTACGGATGTTTTAGGCATGAAACGTGCGGCAGCGAAGATTGTTCCAAAATTGCTAAATTTTGAGCAAAAACAACGTCGCTTGTGCGTAAGTTTTTGGCCAAAAACAAAACCGTTATCATGCCTCAACCACCGTATTCACCGGACTTGGCACCCGCTGACTTTTTCCTCTTCCGAAAACTGATTGCTAAGATTGAGGAGATAAAAGAAAAATCGAAACAGGAGCTGTTGGCGATACCAAAAAGCGCGTTTCAGAAGTGTTTCGAGGATTGGAAAAAACGCTGGCATAAGTGTATTATATCTGAGGGGGATCACTTTGAAGGCGACAAGATAGTTGTTGATGAATAAATAAATACTTTTTGAAAATAACGGTTGTTTTTTGATCATCCCTCGTATGCCCCCCTTAGCAAATGTTTACCCATATCGATCGATGTCGAATTGATTGACATTTTCCAGTCATTGTATGGAATTCCAAAATATCACCATTTATTCAAAATCCTATCTACGCCACTGCCTCTATGATATGATTGGACGCTTTTATTTACTATTTACTTTTTCACGTACGATGCATAATATGCATGCATACCATATGTGTTACATGCTTAATATACATAGTATGTATGTATGTATGTATGTGTACTCGTGCATACCTAAATAAATAATAATAATGCTAATAATAAACCACATGAATTTTAATACCATATCTCGCGAATGATCGGAGAAAAAATAACTCATAAGTATTCTTAGTCAGGTACTATAATATTTATGTTCGTATGTTGAAGAAAGCGAGAGCAGTAAACTAAGAAGCAACAAACACGTACAAGGAAACCATAAAAAAGAATGTGAGTGAGAGCTCTGAGGAGCAAAAAAGCGCACACGAGGTGAAGGCGTATAAGATGAAGGCAGCAATAACTGCGACAACAGCAACACAACAACGAAGCACTGTGCAACACCGCCCATATTTAGGCGCTATACGTGTTGACCAAAACACATACACACACACATACATACATACAAAAAACATGGGCAGGTGTGTGTGTGTGTGTGTGTGTGTGTGCGTGCTCAAGAGCACAATTGGTCAAGGCACAGCGCAATGCAGTGTGGCGGCCATTTTTTTTTTTTTATTATTTATGTTTTGGTTAAGTTTTTTATTTCGGTTTCGGATTATAGTGTGTGAGCGTGAATGTGTGTGCTTTGTTTTGCTGGTTTCTTGTCATAGTTAATTTAAATATACATATATTGAGGTTAGACCAAAAGTTTGTATGTTACAAGTACTTTGAAGTATTCTTAATCAAATTACGAGTACAGCAACAAAAACTTAATTTTCAAAAATTAAAATCACCCATAGGCTCTGGTTTGAGAAATTCGATGGCTTTTTATGAATTTTATGGCCAATAGTTCGAGTTGCAAGTCCCACAAAATCCCGTGATACCCGCCATGCCCAGAATATATACTAAAAAGTCCTTTCCCGAAATCATAGAATGTGTAAAGCACTTATTTTTCGCGCTTGAGTAGAGATACATAATTGAACATTTTTAGGAACAAGATACTAACAACACCTTTCCCGAAATCCTAGAAGCTAGACCTTTTCATGCTTGAGCAGAGTAACTGAAGATTTTTATGAATAATCACGGAGGCAAGCTCCAGAGGAACCGCCTTTCTGATCGCGGTAACCTCTGCGTTAGGTAAGTACCATATGACTAGAAAACAGCTAAGAGTACTTTTTGCTCTCAATACGTGTAAAGCATTTTTTTATTTCATATCCTTAAAAGTTACATGAATGCATAAGAGACAAAATAAGTAACTAAGTAATTTAACTATTTGTAAATAAGTTCGTTGAAGTAGTAAGTATTAATGGAGATTTATGTAAATCCCAAGAGAAATAAATAACAACGCCCATTTGAAGCATACAAACAATAATACGGCTAAAATTTGTCTCCAGCTTTCACCACCCTCAAGTCTATTCGTCGCAAGTTCAAGTTGTCAGTGTTTGTCCGAGCAAACATTTTTCTAAATTTCATCTTGCTGCCGATGCTCCATTGATGACTGCTGTTGCTTATTTCCTTCGCATTTTGTTTACACAAAATTAACAATAACAAAAAACTTCAAAAAACCCCTCACATTCTTTGCCAAATGATGATACCAAAAATTGGTATAATGATTTCAAATCTATGCAAACCACTCACTCACCCGCATACATACAAACACACACACAGACACAGGCACACACACACACACAGGGACAAATTTGTATTTACCCCACGGTAAAGTCCACATAAGAGGCAGGACTCGTGTCAGCATTTGATTGACTTCTGTTGATGCTCCTGTTTCTGTATGTATGTATGTGTTCAATTCTCCTCCAGGATGCTCGAAGTATCGCGACGCCTCATTAGTACCAAATCACTGGGATCATCATCATCATCAGCATCGTCATCATTGAAAATCAAGTTTATGTTTGTATGTGTTCGTGTGTATGTATATACTATGTATGCGGTCTATGTTTGTTTATCTGCTTTCTAATTTTGAGTTGATTTTCAATCTGCTAAACAAATGAAACGCCTCGCGCATATTAAGAATTCCTAATTTAATTTCATTAGATTCAAAGTGAATTTTTTGCCAAACATGGACAACAAAACAGTGAGAAATAAATTTACAGGCATATCCCAAAGGGCCGAGAACTGATTCTGATGCACAAAAATATAATTTTAGTTATTAAAATAAGAGTAAAATAAAATTTATACTTACTTCATAAAAGATTAATTAATAAGTAGCACTCAAAAAAAAATATATTGTGATTTTTCTCTGGTTTTCGTAGAATATGACCAAATCGAAGAGCTTCTAAATGATGCGCTTTAGATGCACTTTATATGCGCAGCAAAGTAGAAGCGCAATTATTGCTGCCGTTGGGCTAATAATAGATATCTATTTCCGTTTTTTTCTCATTTAAGAAACCTCCCCTTCTTCACCTCTTCACCATCCTCAGGCACTATTTTGTTATTTGTTTTCTTGAAATAACAGCCCCTGAAGTTGTGTGTATTTTTTTTTTGTGGTAATTTTAACGGATGTTTTTCAAGTGGTTGATTGTTGTTGGTTTTATTCCAGTTTGTTGTATTTACACGCTCGTGTGAATTATGAAAGCTAATGCCGTCTTCAGTTTTTCCCATAGCCAAACATCAACGTACGTGATATGCATAAATTGCTTTGATTGTCCATAAAACATATTTACAGATTAAATTGCTATTGCTCGAATACAAGATTAAATCAATGTGAAGCATATGATTCAAAATTTGCTTAACTTTACATTTTAATGATTAAATTTATTTTACCTATTAATTTATATGCCGTATAATAGTTTTGCTTGCGACTTGATTCAACTCCAGGTTAAATTTTTTGGACGAGAGTACCTAAGTACCTTTTTTCTACTCGGGCTTGCCTTGCGCCAGGAGCCTTTGCTTCTGCTGCTGCATTTGCATTTTGTTAGCTGCTACTGTTGCTGCTAAACACTCAATCTTGATTGTAATACCATATTACCGTACTTGCTGCTGCCCAGCGTCGACGTGATGGTCGACCATTTTTAATGGCGACCTGTGGAGTCTGTAAGTCGGAGTGGAATACCTATGACCACTTTATATCATGTGATAGATATCAAAACTTTTACCACGTTAAATGTGTGAACCTTCGTGCTAGAGTGGATGATGCTCTGCGCGGCCCAATCCATAATGGTCTTCAGTGGTTTTGCACACAGTGTTGTAAATTTTCGCCTACAGTTCTGCCGAATGATTTCGTAGATTTAAAGAAGGATGCCGCCAACATCGCTGCTGATGTGTCTCGGCTCTCTCAATCATTGAATTGGCTAATGGATAGACTTAATTCTTTGAATCAGCTTGTACACTCTTCGGTTAGTGCATCTAGTACTGCTTCATCTCATCCATCACCTACCATAAAGGCTAAAAGACGCACAAGATGATCTAAGCAAGTAACTGCTGCTGTTAATATTAACGCCGCGGTTGATAATGTTGTTGCTGCTGATAATGCTGCTGTTGTGGTTTTAGTGAAGACTCCCGCTGTGCCGTCACCTCTTGCAGCTACCACAATCAATGTTACTGGAAATGCAACATCGGTAACATTTCCTCTATTTGCTATCTCATCTTCCAAATTCTACTCAATTTGGTCATTCTTGCTTCGAACGCATGGGTGCTGAGGCCCTAGTTACTACTAGAGCGCCACCTCCATGCTACTGTCACTGAAAACACTATTTCTCGCTCTATTACATACATCTATTTACTATCTCATCTTCCAAATTCTACTCAATTTGGTCATTCTTGCTTCGAACGCATGGGTGCTGAGGCCGTAGTTACTACTGCAGCGCCACCTCCATGCTGCTGTCACTGAAAACACTATTTCTCGCTCTATTACATACATCCATTTGCTATCTCATCTTCCAAATTCTACTCAATTTGGTCATTCTTGCTTCGAACACATGAGTGCTGAGGCCGTAGTTACTACTAGAGCGCCACCTCCATGCTACTGTCACTGAAAACACTATTTCTCGCTCTATTACATACAACCTATATCAGATATCTGCCTCATCCGCAACTTCATCCTCTTCATTCAATGCACCCATCAACTCCGGATTCACCGCTTAGTTTCAGCTTTGGCACCAATAATCCGAGGCTGCTTTCGATCAGCCTTACTGCGTTACAACCAAGCAAATCAATCTTCGTCTCTAGGTTAACTGGATCAACCAAAGAATATGATGTCATCGCCCACATAAACCATAAACTCTCTTGTAGTTCACCTGGCTTAAAGTGCTTCAAGTTGGGTTGAGCTAGAACAGATCGAGAAATAGCATCATTCAAAATCTTTCCGAACTTTTGGCCTAGGCGTATTTTGGTACACGAGTTGATACCACGGAGAAGAGGTGCCTCTCTACTAGTTCCACCTACACTATCTGTTATAAATGATAATCTTCCAAAAAACTACAGAACCACAGATGCAGCTGCTCTTATGGCCACGAATAACTTCAAATACTCCATCTATTATCAGAACGTTGGAGGACTTAGATGTAAGATGCAAGACTTATTACTAAATTCTTCTGTTTCCAATTATGATATAATTGTATTCACAGAAATATTTTTTGCCCTAACGTATTCAATGTGTTCCGAAAATATCGCTGTCTAAATATCACAGGATTCAGTCGTGGTGGTGGAGTTCTGGTAGCTATCCGTAACTGCTAGATTATTACCTGTGCCATCATATGACAATTGTGACATTGATCAATTGATTTGAAAATTAAATTATGAACGCTGATTTTCTTGCTATTAATCTTCTTCCTCAGCTGGGACACTGTCTAAAGCAATGTTTAACACCTTTCATATTCCAAAAAAAACGAGCTATTAGTAACAATAATCCACGTTGGTACTATCCAATTTGAAAAAAAAAATTTTAAAAAACCTATAAGCATTTCAGTAAGGATAAAGGTAACTCTATTCTAAAAACAACTTACCAAACTTTTGAGAATGATTTCGAAATTTTAATAAATATTTGCACCGCTCTTACATTGTTTCAATTGAAACTAAACTAAAAACTAATTCGAAGTATTTTTGGTCATTCATCAACGACAAACGAAAGAGTAATGGTCTACCCAGTTCAAAGTGTTATCGGGACACCCCCTCTGACGACACTCAAACAATCTGCAACTATTTATCATCTTATTTCAAATTGGTGTGCTCATCAGTGAGCTAAATCAAGCTCTCGATATTGGTGAAATTTGTTTCATTGAGCCAAAAGTTTTTAATGATGTCACCAGTCCGGAAACCTTCTACCACTCATGATCCTGATGGCATTTCCGCTAGCATCTGCAAAAAACTGTGCCTCATCCCTGTGCCTCATTCCCCTACTATTCATTTTTAATAAATCCATTATCTCTGGAATCTTCCTTGATGTGTGAAAATTATCGCATATTGTTCCGATACATAAGTCAAAACTTCCTAAATTCTTAACTGGATTAAGTCCTATCCAAAGTTACTTAAGAAACTATTACACGACAAAATATCCTTTCTGGTTAATGACTATCTATCCATAAGCATGGTTTTATGACAGGCAGATCCACTTGTGGTCGCTGTGGCGTAGTGGTAGTGCGTTGGACTGCTACGCAGAGTGTCCGGGGTTCGAATCTCGGCACAGGCAAAATCAAAAAGAAAAAATATTTTTTCTAGACGGCACCACGTCTTGGCAGGCAATGGCAAACCTACAAGTGTAAAAATTGCTATGAAAAAGCTTTTCACTACGCCGTTCGGATTCGGCATTAAACTGTAGGTCCCTTCCATTCATGTACAAATATAACACGCACAACATGAGTGGATGCGAAAAGTTCGGCCTAGGCCCTCCATGGGCTGTTGTGCCATTAAAAGTAAGTAAAGTAAAGATCCACTACCACTACCATCTGGCTATTTTCTGTAACTTTATAATTTCTAATTTCACCTCTAGTTTGCAAACTGACGTCATATTTACAGACTTTGCTAAGGCTTTTGACTTGGTTAACCATAAAATTCCTTTAGCCAAACTATAGGGGTCCCCATGGTGGTTATTTGGGCCCACTCTTATTCTTATTGCTCATCAATGATCCTCCCTGTTGTGAAACACTCGAATTGCCTCCTATTTGCTGATGACCTATAGTTATTTAGGTTCCATTAATTCACAGTCTCAACGCGATCATTTGCAGATTGATATTGACTCTATAGTGTTGTAGTACTCGAGCCATAGTCCTACACTGAATGTCTCGAAGTGTCAATGCTTCACGTTCAGTAGAGCTAATCTGAGCTACCTGTCATGCATATTAGAGACAAAATTAGTTGTCCTTCAATCTTTGCCATGCTTAAATTTATTTGCTACATCATTATAATCTTACCATCATCATCATTATAAGTTGTATGATCTCAACAAGTGGAAAATTTGCCACTTACCGGTTTGAGGACTAGCGATGTTATGAGGTTGACTAGAAACTTGGCAAATCTCGTCTATGTTTTGTTGTGCTGATGCGGGTTGTTTTCTTTATACGGAGGAAGATGCTGGAGATTTTATCGTAACATATTCGCCTCGCATTTTGTTTTTCAATCTATACTAGCTCATTCTTTTAACTCTAGAAATATCTAATGATTTTAGTTTGAAATGTAAAATTTTTGTTTGAAATTAAAATTTTACTAGAAAATGATGGGCAGCGCCCTTTATCAATCGAGTATGATTCGTACTCAGCTCCCTTTATCAAACAAGTTTAAATCATACTCGTGGATACATGCGAACTCGAATGTACTGCCTTTATGAGTATATACAAATGCATCCTCATTTTTCTCATACTTGATTGATAGAGGGCGTTGCCCTTCATTTCCGTGAAAATTTCCGTTTTAACACGATTATCTTTTACCCCCTCGTAAATATATAAACGATTCTAAAGAAGTAAACTTAAATATGTAAAAACAAACAAGAAACAAACTTTTTTCTTAAAAATGATCAGAATTTTACAAAAAATACAAATACATCATATCTCAAAATCATGACGTGATGGCGAAAAACCTATAAAAGAACACCTTGTAAACACCTGCGAATACTTAATATAGTAGAAATTTTGTGTGAGGTGTCTGATGTAGAAAAAAGTTGTAAATTTTTGAATAGTCTTATTAAGAGCAAGGAGTAATTTAAGATGACCGTGTGGTCGCTGGTAGTAATGGTAGTGCATTGGACTGCTACGCAAAGTGTCCGGGGTTCGAATCTCGGCACAGGCAAAATCAAAAAGTACAAAAAATAATTTTTTTACACGGCACCACCTCTTGGCAGGCAATGGCCAACTTACAAGAGTAAAAATTGCTATGAAAAGCTTTTCACTTAATCGTTCGGATTCGGCATTAAACTGTAGGTCCCTTTCATTCATGTACAAATTTAACACGCACAACAAAAGTTGCGAAAAGTTCGGCCTAGGCCCTCCATGGGCTGTTGTGCCATTAAAAGTAAAGTAAAGTAAGTAAGGCAATGCCGCATCACATACCAAAAGTACCACAATTACGGAAAGAAACTCAGCTATTTTTCTGTTTGGTTCCTTCATAAAGGACTTTGAAATTTAGCAGAGACTGATACTGGACCTTTCTGAGGTCCAGTATCAGTGAAAAAAGTTAGTTAAAAAAAAAAAAAAAAAAAAATAACTCACGATTCGCTACCTATTGCATAGTTCCTGCCTAACTAACGGCAATAATTAATTTCGGCCCCATTGGATTTGCCGCAGAGCCGCAATTGACCAATTCATCAGCTTTATCGTTACAGGCCACACCAAAGTGTCCTGTAGTCAACGCGACATTAGACATGGTTCTCGTCGCCCAGGTGCCAATGAAAACCAGTTTCGATTGGTACCTGGTACATAGAGACGATGTATAGAGTCCATGAGTATGTCTTCTGGATTGCCCCAATAGTTAGCCTCTGGATATTTTTACAATATATTATCGGTTGATTTTGTTGTGGAACTCATCGAAAACAATGGGCAATGCTCTCATGGCTGATGGAGCAATGAATCTGTCTGTGTCCATTTTCATCGTGCCAGACTCCGTTTAATTTGAATCAAGTCACCGAAGGTTCACATTATGTACTTTGTAAATTAATTCGTACATGTACGAAAATTTGTAATTCATATGCGCTACATAACATTTCTTCAAGATAATACATTCAAGCTGCAGTTGCATGTATTTATGGTATTAGAGATGTAACGAATGTCTGCAGTTGCTTCCGCAGAATTCCTCGTAGCAGGAGAGGGAGGTGTACGGTTGTTGAATGTTGAGGGGCGACGCCCAATTTCTCATACAATCAATATAGCGAAATAAATAATTTATATTGACTACTAAACAAGAAATTCAGGTTTTTTTTTTGCTTTTAAAAATATATCTAAACATTAACTCTACATTATAAGTATATTTAAATATTGGATGTATAATTTGAAAATGAGAGATTCACAATTGATGGTGTAACTTGTATTGGATTACATCTGGCAATACTGTAACTACTTTCATATTTCAGCTACGTCATGTAACTAACTTTTGTTTTGATTATGTATCAATTTGCCAAAGTGTAAACAACATAACCTTTTCGCGCTACAAAAAATATCAGCATAAGTACTACATGGCAAATAAACAGCATTTGCGGGAAGTTTCACTTTTGGAAAATAGCGCAGCTGAAAGTCATCGGATTGCTGTTGGTAGTTTACGATGAATCACTGTTGACAACTACACTTTTGAAGTCGTCAAGGATTTCGTATATCTAGGATCCAGCATAAACACCAACAATAATGTCAGCCTTGAGATCAAGCGGAGACTAACTCTTGCCAACAGGTGTTACTACGGGCTCAGTAGGCAATTGAGAAGTAGTGTCCTCTCTCGACCGACGAAAATAACGTTCTATAAGTCCCTCATCCTTCCCGTCCTAATGTATGGCGCAGAGACGTGGACATTGACCATCAATGATGACAGGCTGTTAGCAGCGTTCGAGAGGAAGATACTCCTTAAGATCTACGGTCCAGTATGCGTGGACGACGTGTATCGAATAAGATGGAACGATGTATGAGCTGTATGAGCTGTACGCCGACACTGACATAGTCAAGCGTATAAAACTCGAGCGGCTTCGCTGGCTGGGTCATGTTGAGCGAATGGAAGAAAGCGCTCCGGCTAGAAGGGTGTTTTATTCGAACCACGCTGGAGGAACACGCAGAAGAGGACATCCTAATCTCCGTTGGAAAGACCAGATGCAGGGCAACCTGACTGCACTTGGCCTTAACAACTGGCACCAGCGCGCGCATAGCAGAAGTGACTGGCGAAGCTTTGTGGAGGCGGCCAAGACCGATCATCGGTTGTAGTGCCAGCTAAGTAAGTAAGTAACTAAGTTTACGATGAATATACTCCTTCGATTAAAATATGCAAATTCTGTTTTCGATGATTTAAAAATGGAGATTTTGACACCGAAGACATAGAACGCCATGGCCAAGTGAAAATTTCGAAGTTGAAGAATTGGAGATGTTTCTCGACGAAAACTCGTGCCCAACGAAAGACGAACCTGCAATAATATTGGGAGTTACTCAAGCAGTAATTTCAAAGTGCCTAAAATCATTGGGGTTCTTTCAAAAGAAAGGAAATTAAGTGCCATAAGAAGCCGAGAGACGTCGAAGGGCGACTTTCCATGTCTGAAATGCGGCTTTAGCGCTATAAAAATAACAAATTTTTGTATCGAATTTGTTACTGGCGAAGAAAAATGGATTCGTTACGACAACCCGAAGCGCAAGAAGTCGTATGTGAAGCTCAACCAACCGGGAACATTAACGCCGAAGAAAAATAATCATGGCGCCAAATGTGGGATCAGAAAGGTGTCATGTACATGAGCTGCTAAAACCTCGTTCAACTATTACGGGAAAGCTGAAGAGAGCAATGGTCGAAAAACGACCAGAACCTAATTTTCCAACATGACAACTGGTTAAAAATTATTTGGAAAATAGTGAATGCTGCGTCGGACAAACATTTATTTCGATCGATATAGAATGCCCTTCCAGGAATACCTTTTACTTCAGTTGAAAGTATCAAAAATTAGATTGATTCGTTCATAACCTCAAAAGATGGACGAATTTTTTCTTTTTTTTTTTTTTGGCAAGGAATTTATTAAATGAAATGAAGGATAGCAAAATGTCATAGCTTCAGATGGGCACTACTTGGAATAATGTATTCCTTCGATTGTTATTGAAATAAAGGTCTATTTTTGTAAAAAAAATCCCACATTACTTAAATTGGAACATGCTAACATCTCCTGTGCTTTATATCCGCATCCGCAAACAAACATTCGTTACATCTCTAGTATTTTTGTGTGTTTTTTCTTTGTGGGTGGGTGGTATTGAAAAGTTCTTTCTACACTTCCTTAAATCATGCCATAATCACATAGCAAATGCAAACAGTTTATGTAAGTATTTTTTTTTCAGGTATATTACAATTGGGCATTAGCTGAAAAACGGAAATGTTGATTTTGTTGATTGGGAAGACATTGGTCAACCGCATTTGTGCATACATACATACGTATTAGTACAGTATGTTGCAGCAAGAGTTTTTGTTCTCTGATGTTGAGGCTTTGAATTGAATACAATACACGTATACTCGAATGTATGTATGTATGTATGTTCTAGTAGATTTGTGCTGGTCTGGTTGTAGTGGTCATGTTTTAAGTTTTTGCTAATTTGTTCAATATTTTTGAGCACTTATTGCCCCTTTCCAGCTGTTGTTGTTAGTTGAAAACATAACTTGATACAAACTGTCTAAGGACGTTTGAGCAGAGGATTGACGTTTTTTCATTTGTTTTGTTTTTTGTGTTAAATATTTTGTGGTTGCAAATAATTTTAATATGAATTTAAAAATAATGGAAACCAAATTTCAAATAGAAAAAAAAAACATAATAGTAAATTAAACAAACAAAAATTATTCGAAATATTTATAAAAACTTCTGCTCTTTTCAATGAAATGTCCTTCAAAAAACTATAGACGCTAAAATTCCTGGCAATCTTTTTTGACCACTGAAAACAAAAGTGAAATCTCGAAACAATAGTAAATTCATGTGTCGCACATCACGTTCAATTCATTCGGCGTCTGTCGAGTCAAAACACACACACTCACATACACACACACACATACATATGTACATACAAAAAGGTTACGTAAATGGTTAAAAGGAGCACCGCGTATGTTGAAAAAAAAAGTGTGACCAAAGGAATTCACGCAGAAGATCTCTTTACCTTATGCCGTGCGATTATAGCTATGTAAAGGGTGATTTTTTAAGAGCTTGGTTGTTGCAAACTCAAAAAAACACAGAAATTTTACAAAAGTAAATTACATTTTTATTTTATCCCTTTATCGTTGTCCTGTGTGATTGCATTCCCTCTCTGATTCCACCTCCTTTTTTCTCCCACCTATAAATCTTCCTTCCATTCAACACAATGCTCTGCATTCATAGGGGTACACCCTGTGTGTAGAATGTATCAAAAAAATAAAAAAATTTATTTATTGATAAATCAGTTCTTGCCATTTTCTTTTTAAAGATAATTTCACTTAAATGTTGCCCGCGGCTAAGCTTCAAGTGATCCATTCTGAAGGTCCAATTTTGGCGCACCTTTTCATACATTTTGGCCGGAATCTCACCAATGACGCTTCCAAAGTTCAATATCCCAAAGCAACAATCGTGTTTGGCTTGTCCATATAGACAAGACACTTAACATAACGCCACAAAAAATAGTCTAAGGGGTCAAATCACACGACCTTGGTGGCCAATTGACTGCACCAAAACGTGAGATTAATTGCTCACCAAGTTCGTCTCTCAATTGATGCATGGCACCATGCTATTGGAACCACATGTCGGCGGAGTCCAATTCTTGCATTTTCAGCAAAAAAAAAGTCTGTTATCATCGAACGGTACCAGTAACTTTAACCGTAACGTTGCAGCCTTCATCGTCTGTGAAGAAGTGCGGCCTAATGATGCCGGCTGCCTATAAACCGCACCAATCGGTGCATTTTTCGGGATGCATTGGTAGCTGCTGAATTGCATCTGGCTGGTCTTCACTTCAAATACGGCAATTCTGCTTATTCACGTATCCATTGAGCCAAAAATTAGCCACGCATATTGGTCGGTAGATCTTAAGGAGTATTTTCATCTTGAACGCACTTAAAAGCTTCTCATAATTGATGGTCAATGTCCATGTATCTGCAACCTATATTAGGACGGGAGGGATGAGGGACTTATAGAGTGCCATTTTCGTCGGTCGATAGAAGGCTTTGCTTTTCAATTACCTATTGAGCTGATAGTAACACCTGTTACTTTACTTTACTTTTAATGGCACAACAGCCCATGGAGGGCCTAGGCCGAGCTTTTCGCATCCACTACTCATGTTGTGCGTGTTAGATTTGTACATAAATGGAAGGGACCTACAGTTTAATGCCGAATCCGAACGGCAAAGTGAAAAGCTTTTCATAGCAATTTTTACTCTTGTACGTTTGCCATTGCCTGCCAAGAGGTGCTGCCGTGTAGAAAAATTATTTTTTCTACTTTTTATTTTGCCTGTGCCGAGATTCGAACCCCGGACACTCTGCGTAGCAGTCCAACGCACTACCACTACACGACAGCGACCACTAACACCAGTAACACCTGTTGGCAAGAGTTAATCTCTGTTGGCTTTATTTTCTTCGGGTCTTTTCCAGGTTTTAGCGTAATGTGAATGTCTGGTAGATGGTGGATTTACCTCAAGCTACACTGATAAGGTCCAATCAGCTTGTCGACGATGGGCTTCAGTCTTTCGTTCAGTACGATCGATAGAACCTTATATGCGATATTAAGAAGACTTATCGCACGGCAGTTGGTGCGGATCGTGGGATCACCTTTCTTATGGATTGGGCAGAATACGCTGAGGTTCCAATCACTTGGCATACTTTCATCCCAGCATATTCTGCATAGAAGCTTCTGCATGCGTTTTTTCAGCTCTTCGCCTCCAGTCTTAACCAGCTCAACAGGCAGGCGATGTGCACCTGAAGACCTATTATTTTCAGTTACACAAAATCCGTTCTTCGGCTATAATATTCGACTAACAAAAGTTGCCCATAACTACTTTGTCCTAAAGTCCTGGCATTCATTTGCTGGTGAAAACTTTCACCGTTCTCATTACTTTAATCGGAAAGATTATCAGGGAAGAAATCGGATTGAGACTGCAGAAAATTAATTTTCAAAAACATCTAAAGATTTATTTATTTCAGAATGAAAAATATGTATCTCAAAAACTTGTCCACTTTAAGTTCTTTTGCATTCATTTTCGATTCGCCTCGCAATTCTACATAAGAAGTGACAAACAAATGCCAGAGCATTTGTTTTTCTTAATTTGTAAACTAGATTTTGTAAGGGCCTCGTATTTTCATATATTAAAATGCCCCTGCAGTTCTATTCATGGCCTACTCTCGAGCTTTGATGTACCTATATATTTCGGCTTAGGGAACAATCGCCGCAACAACCAGCAATTTCAACGTAATACCAAAGAAATTTTTTCGTTACCTTTATTGTTGTTGGTGCCGTGGATATTATTGTTTCAAGTTGTTTTACTTGCTTGCTTGCTCCTCGGTTGCCTGCTTGTGTGTGTGTGTGTGTGTGTATTCGACAGCATCATGTTTGGTGGGCCTAAATTATGCGCAAAATAAGATTTAGAGTGGCGCCAAGTTGGCGCTTTATATTTGCGCTTCTGTTGCAGCCAAAATGCTCGAGTGCTTACGATGGCACCTTGTTTTTCCTCCTTTTTCTCGTTGTTGTTGTTGTTGTGGTTAATGTTACTACCGCTGCCGCTGCTGGTACTGTCGTTCTTTATGATCAATTTCAATTCGATCTCATGATATTGCTGATGACGATGATGATCTATGCTTTCATTCCAATGTCATTTTTTTTATTTTTGCCCATTGGTTTATTTGTTTAAGCGTTTTGCTTTATGACGCATTCGCTTAGACATTTCGTCGCTTTTTCTACTCACCTCAACGAAACGAATTTACGTGAGTCGCTAAAAATGTCATCGTTTCCATCAGATGGTTTTGTGGTGGTGCTTTTATGCGACATACTCTTCAACTTTATCTCAATTAGCTGGAAATGCCTTTAGGGAATTTTGTGAGTTTTATGGATTTGCTTTGAAGAAGTTTTAAAAATTCTCAAATTAATATTTATAAAAGTAGTTTGGTTCGCAAATCATTCTTCAATATCTCTTATAAGGAAACAATTGGTTGCCCACAATGGCATATGTAATGGGAATAGCGCTAGGGTTATAAATATTTCCAAGAAGAGCCAAAGATCACTTTACAAAATCGAGGATCCGTTATTTGGCTCATTTCGGTGATTCACAAGGTGTTTTCTCATATCGTACTGTCATAATGTTGTAAAAAATGTTGTGGAATACAGAAGAATTTATGACACTTGTGAGGATACGGCACTGAATACGAAACGTTTTGAACACTCCAATTATCTTACCATATTCTTTTAGTGTGCAATACCAGCACAAAATAACTTCCTTTGTATATATTTGGGGTATTCACAAAGTGTTTCTTATTCTGTCGTATTGTTACTGGATGTATAACTTGAAAATGAGAGATGATCCACAATTGATGGCGTTACTTGTACTAAAGCACAACTGGCAACACTGTAACTACTTTCACGTTTTAGCTAAATCATGTAAATTTTGTTTTGATTATGTATCAATTTGCCAAAGTGTAAACAACATAACCTTTTTCGCTACCTACAAACATTTCAACATACTACGTGTCAAATTAACAGCATTTGCGATAAGTTTTACTTTTCTTTTTAAATTCAAAACAAAGGGATGCTGACAGTCATCGATTGCTGATGGGAGTTTACGGTGAATATTCTCCAATGATTAAAACATACAAATTCGGGTTTGGACGCTTTATAAATGGAGATTTTGACACGGAAGACAAGGAACACCTTGGCAAAGTGAAAAAGTTCGAAGATGAAGAATTGGAGATGGTATTTGACGAAGACTGTGCCAAACGCCAGAGGAACATACAATAACATTGGGAGATACTCAAGCAGCAATTTCCAACCTCCTAAAATTATTGGGCTTCATTCAAAAGGATGCGTGCCATACGACTTGAAGCCAAGAGACGTCGAAAGGCAACTTTGCATGTCTGAAATACGGTTTCAGCGCATTAGGCAAAATAAATCGTTTTTGCATCGAATTATTACTGACAACGAAAAATGGATTCATTACGACAACCCGAAGTGCAAGAAGTCTTATGTGAAGCTCAGCCAAATTGTTTAGGCTTAAACTTTGGCTCCTTTCAAAAGCGTCAAAGTTTTCTAAGAAACTCGGATCTTGAACTAAGGCAGAGGGGTTGATGGCTGATCTTAACTAATTTTGTTCCAAGGAAATTAATGGCCCCAACCACTTTTTCAAATTGTTTCGAATTCCCAAAATAACATTATCGCAAAAAATAAATTTTAAATTGGCTCAAAAAACATCAAAAAAATTTTAAAGATAGTGCCTATATCCTTTTTATCTCCCCTCCTACCTAAGTCACTGATGAATACATAAAGATTTAACCCTAAGGGACTTCAAGGAAAAGTTTGAAAATGCCGTTATCTCGAAAACTCGAACCAATCCGACAAAACAGTTGTTACCATGGAATTCCTTGGGCCGAATTGGCTCGGATCAAAATCTTTTCCTAGATTTTGAGCTTGTGTTATCGATATCAACGATTTAGAGATATTCCAACAAATATATGTGGTTGTGAGTCTCAAGAATATAACGGTATGCAACATAGTATTAATAAAATTAACCAATCTACATCTTGGCAATGTAAATGTTCGGATTCGGCATAAAGGTACCTTTAGGTACATTTCATTCATGTACAAATATAACACGATCAACATATGTAAATAGACGTGAAAAGCTCGGCCTCAACCCAGCACCCCCTGCCCCCTCCCAGAGTCTGTTGTGCCAACCAAGAAGAAGTTCATCGTTTCTGAATTCACAGCGAATCGCATTCGCAAGGCCGAAATTATACAACCCGCTACATTTTGCCTAATAAAACTAACGATAATATATAAAAGTAATTTCACTAAAACCCTCTTGGCTAAATTTTTCCCAGTGCATTTGATTGCCATAGTTGAAAGTAATTACTAGGCACTGATGTTTGCATACATTCATGTATGAAAATTACATGAAAATTTTTTGATTTTTCAGTATCGACTTCTTCTCGAGCCACACACTAGAATCACAACACTCATTTGTTGCAACACAAGAGCACAGTGTTGTTCTCTTGGCAAAGCAAAAAACCGTGACTGTTTGCAGACAAACTTGGTTGTTGTTTTTGTATTTTTGCAAAACCAAAAATAATGTCACGTTTATCGTGTGCAACTAATTACTACGAGTGTAACAAAAGTTGTGATGGAAGAGGCATGGTTAGGAAAAAAGGAAAACACAATTTCAATGAAAGACGAAAACAAAGAACAAATTTTCCCCTTAGTACGAGTATGTCATTCTGATTTATGTAAGTAATCTGACAGATGTACATACATATGAGCGGAAGGAACTATTCAATTTAACTGAACTCAACTTGACTTCAGTTTGCAGTAGCATTTAAATAAGTATCATATGTAGAGATAATCATATATTTTTCTTACCAATTATTATATACCTATACTTATTTGAAAATATCACAAAATAAGTATTTATCGGTATTATTCTTATCAGTATTTATAAGTCTCCACTTTCATAAAGTCAAACTTATTCAATATGCTTTAGTAATTGAAATTTTCAAATGGTGACTGGGTTTTGCGCAACACCGAATTAACTACTGCAAAATCAAAATCATTGAATGAAATATGATTTGTGAAAGTGTGTTGTGTTTTGATTTCATTGCGTAAAAGACTTTTTCATGTGACACCTATAAAATACAAGAGGAACTCTCAAAAAACCGAACAGAAACAAACATCATCACGCATGGCGAGCGAAAACAACGCTATACAAAAATTTGGAGCTTTCCAAAAAACCCGTTAGGTTTCTAAGTTCGGGGATGCTGATCACAATTTATTGATTCAGTTTTGGTGCTAGATGCGTTTGAAAATGGATTTCATCCACCGGCCTATTTTTTGTTTTAAAGTTGAAGTTTACTTCTTTAGAATGGTTTTTTTTTTTATTTACGAGGAGGAAATGAAGAGCAGCACCCTCTATCAATCAAGTATGAAAAAAATTAGGAGACATATGTACATATATAGATATAGATGATGCCAGCACATATGCATCCACTATGCGCCCTCTATCCATTCGATAGAAGACCCCTCTAACCCTCTATAGATTTAAAGAGGTCGCGTTTGATTCATATTCGATTGATAGAGGGGGCAGCCCATTAGTTACTTACTTACTTACTTAGCTGGCACTACAACCGATGATCGGTCTTGGCCGCCTCTACAAAGCGTCGCCAGTCGCCTCTGCTATGCGCGCGCTGGCGCCAGTTGATAAGGCCAAGTGCAGTCAGGTTGCCCCGCACCTGGTCTTTCCAACGGAGATTAGGACGTCCCCTTCTGCGTGTTCATCCACCATGGTTCGCATAAAACACCCTTCTAGCCGGAGCGCTTTCTGCCATTCGCTCAACATGATCCAGGCAGCGAAGCCGCTGGAGTTTTATACGCTTGACTATGTCAGTGTCGGCGTACAGCTCATACATCGTTCCATCTTATTCGTTACATGTCGTCCAAGCATACTGGACCGTAGATCTTACGGAGTATCTTCCTCTCGAACGCTCCTAACAGCCTCTCATCATTGATGGTCAATGTCCACGTCTCTACGCCATACATTAGGACGGGAAGGATGAGGGACTTATAGAGCGTTATTTTCGTCGGTCGAGAGGGGGCTCTACTTCTCAATTGCCTACTGAGCCCGTAGTAACACCTGTTGGCAAGAGTTAGTCTCCGCTTGATCTCAAGGCTGACATTATTGTTGGTGTTAATGCTGGATCCTAGGTAAACGAACTCCTTGACGACTTAAAAAGTATAATTGTCAACAGTGACATTTTGTCCAAGACGCCGTGACTCTTTGTTTGTTGACACAAGGTATTTCGTTTTGTTCTCGTTCACCACTAAACCCACTCAACGAGACTGACTCCCTTTCCATTTTGGAGAATGCTGCACTGACTGCTCGAGCGTTTTTGTCAATGATGTCAATATCATCAGCGTATGCTAGCAGCATGACACTCTTGTAGAAGATAGTGCCAGAGATGTCGATGTTCGCAGCTCAAATTACTTTCTCCAGCATAAGGTTAAAGAAGTCGCACGATAGGGAGTCACCTCTTGTGGTATCAAATGGTGCGGAGACGTCTGTCCCAATTTTCACTGCGGCAGCTCATTAGTATCGTTACAAAATTTCTATCATTCGATAGAGGACCTCTCTAACCCTCTATAGGTTTAAAGAGGGCGCTGGTACGCGTATAATTCATACTCGATTGATAGAGGGCGAAGCACATTAGTATCTAGTAATCGTTAGAAGTTTCTAGAACTGAAAGAATGAGCGAGTATGGACTCAATAAAAAAATTAAAACTATCGCGAGGCACAAACAAATGTAGACTTTGAGCGAGAATGTAGACTTCGTCGAAAAATGGAGGCGCAACAAAATTTAGATTCTGCTATAGTGAAAAAAAACCCAAAAAGCAGCATTGAGAGATTGCGAGAGTGTAAACTTTCGCAAGCAACTTGAGGCATAACAGAATTCGAATTTCTTTGAAAAACAACTCGTAAAGGCCAATGCGGATGCGGAGAGACAGCATGAATGGCAAATGAGTTCATTAGAGCCAATAATTGCATCAACACTCATCTAATTGAGTCCCGACGAAGGTCCTCAGATTATACAGCACCAGGTAGTCATTGAAGTAGCGGAATTCCCAGCTTTTCTACGAAAAAGGAGGGAAGAAGATTTACTTGAAAATATGCCTGAAAATGTTTTCTCTATGTAAAGAAATCCACTCGCATCAGCACAACGAGTTCTCAGACCGGCAAGTGTTAAATTTTCTACATGTTGAGATATTTTCATGATGATGATGAAGATTATTATAATGATGATGCTGGTAAGATTATAATTATAATGATGTAACAAATAAATCCACATGCTTTGAGTATGAATATTTTGATGGAGATGATGACATGCATCGGAAATGCAAACGAACAAAATTAAGTAAATCAAGATGTAGCACTCCTGGGATCAGAGAATCATCAAGCTGAACTATACAAGGCTCATCGGTTGCATAAATCAGTGCATCGTTAAAAATTCTATCGGGCACGCCTGTAATATCTCCGATAGCCTCTGAGTTTTAAAAGTTTACTAAACCTAACCTGAAAACTCGAAACGAAAACCTTCTGAAGAAGTAAACTTCTGTAGGGCGTCCCACATAATTTTTTAACATAAAACTTAGAATATACTTATAAGTAGAATTTTGAAGTTTCATTATAAAACACAATTACATACCTATATATTTACAGTGGGCCGTAAAAAGAAAGTATTCAAATTTATTTTTCTTAGTTTTTCTTTTTTTGGGAAATTTCGGTGCAATTGTAAATTATATGGGACGCAAGAATTGTAGTTTCTGGCATCAGCTCAGTTATGATTTTTTCCTGCTAATATTTATAATGTTACTATTTCTAATTATTGAACTTTTAAGCAGTACATTTCTTAGTTGTTGAAGGGAAAATTAACAAAGCTTTTACATAAGTATATTCAATATCCAATACATGATGTTGGAATTTGAGGAATTGCTGGAATCCTGAGTTTTTTAAGTTCGATAAAAATAAACTGCATGATCCAAAAAATCAGGGGGTGGGTGGAGGTAAATGGCCTCGCATAGAGGTTAAACTTGCAAAACTGCTTAAAACAAATCAACAATATACTCTCCAGCTCGTTAATAGTGGTACCTAGAGGGTTACTACGAAAAGCTCGGCCTAGGCCCTCCATGGGCTGTTGTGCCATTAAAAGTAAAGTAAAGTAAAGTAAAGAGAGTTACTACATAAAGCCGACCTCCATTTATTTTAAATGGCACAACATTTCCGTCACAAGCATACTTAACTTCCATACCCACTCGCAAAAGGGCTCCAGTACTTTTTTTATGAAATGGACTACTCTCGCTTTTAAGGTGATCTTAGCGGGTAAATGTAAAATTTATCTCGATTAATTTTCACTCGCGAACATTCTTTCCAAATGTACTTACCCCATCTCTAACCCTTTAGGGGGCTGCCACTCAAAATTAACTTTTTTAAAGAAAGTAGTCAAATTGTTCCACAGTAGTCGCGCTAAAATGTAAGACCGACCTTCACTACTTTTAACTCTCCAATGACTCTCTAACTCTCAGCTCCCTTGAGATTTCACTTATTTACTTTTGATTTATATTTATTTATTTACTGGAATTTTTTGTTTGTAAATATGTATATTACTCGTTTTTATAATACCATATACTAGTAAAGGTAAGTAGTCAATTAATTAGGTAAGTAGTTAGGAACCTGCTTCTACAGATTTTCATCCATGTCACATGCGCAATACGGCAGATTCGGCTTCGCACTAAGAACAACATAAGCAGCCATTACCACATGTCGTGCTGAAATGCCAACCGCATCGATAACCTCATATGGTGCACCCGAATGCGGTATTGTACTAACGTATAAATGTTTCATAGCAAAGCCGCGATGCATGGCAAGTTCACTTAAGACAGCCTCACCGAGACCTCCTTGCTGATAGTGATCTTCAACCACAACAATATTTCCGTCGCAATCACGACCATTTTCTAAAATCAAATCCACATCTAATGGCTTCACTGTAAATGGATCAATAATACGAGCATTCACACCCTCTTTTTCCAGTTGTTCAGCCGCTCTAAAGCATTCTAACAGCGTAATACCAGCACTAATTAACAGAATCTGATCATTTTCCGACTTCCGGACAACTTTACCCTTGCCCACGACGAATTTCTCGTCATTGCCATAGATAATTGTAGTTCTTGCACGTGAAGTGCGAATATAACAAATGCCTTTTGTATTGGCGGCTAATTCCGCAGCACGTTCACAGCTAACCGCATCCGAAGGATAAAAAATTGTGCTACCAGGAAGAGCACGGAACATAGCGATATCTTCGAGTGCCATCTGTGAGGGTCCATTTTCGCCGATGCTGGAACCGCAGTGTGAACCAACAAAAACAACGTTCGTTTGCGAGATGGCACCCATGCGCAATTGATCGAAAGCACGCGAAAAGTAAGCGGCCACAGTGGAGGCGAAAGGGATTGTGCGATCACGGCATGCCGCACCAATGGCCACACCCACCATATTCTGCTGCGCAATAAAACATTCAATGAAACGTTCTGGGAAGTGTTCCTTCATATGATAGGAGAATGTTAAATTCTTCGTGTCGGTATCGAGCGCAATAATGTGATGATTATTTTCAGCGAGTTTTATCAGAGCAGTGCCGTATGCCAAACGTGTCGCTACGGCATCGCCTAAACTGTAATCGGGTGGTTTTGATAGCTTCACATTTGCCAATTTGTTAGCTGGCACAGCCGTTTTCGTGGCGTTTTTTGTTGATTTCGACGCTGGAATGCGAACAGTTTTATCAAACATTAAGCTCTGCAAATGCTTGATAATACCGCTGGCCTTATCACCCAAAATTTCCCCATGCCAATCTTCTTTGTCCTCGATGCCGGGAAAGAATCTGCCTTTAATTGTCTTAGCAATGATTGCAGTAGGTTTACGCTTAGTATAATTGGCTATATGAAAAGCTTCACACAATGACTCCACATCATGCCCATCAACGATCAAGGCACTAAAACCAAATGCATCCAAGCGTTTGCAATATACTTCCAATTTATATTGCAGGGAAGTGACGCCCGATTGACCCAACCGATTTACATCAAGAATGACACATAAATTATCGAGCTTAAAGTGTGAGGCAAATTGCAACGATTCCCAAATGGAACCCTCAAATGACTCGCCATCACCAATGAGCACATAAACTCTGTAGTTCGCCTTATCAAAGTATTTGCCCACATATGCCATGCCAGCAGCAACAGCTAGCCCCTGCCCCAAGGAACCTGTAGCAACATCAATGAAGCTTAAACGAGGCGTTGGATTACCTTCCAAATCACTATCTATCTCGCACAAATGCTCTAAACTCTCAATTGGTAAGTAGCCAGCTTCAGCCCAGGCGGCATACAGAATTGGTGCAGCATGCCCCTTGGAGAGAATGAAGCGATCGCTGGCCGGATCACGTGGTGAATTGAAATTCAAATGTAACGTATGAAAGAACAGCACCGACATTATTTCAGCTATGGAGGAACATGATGTGGGGCATCCTGATTGTGCAGCTTGCGTTGCATTAATCGAATGAATGCGTAAACGGAGCGCTGCATCTTTCAATTCTTGAATGAGTTGTTCACTTGGTGGCTCGAATTCCATCATTCGGTTATTAAATTTTGAATTTTCGATACAGTGCTGTTGCGTCACTATTGTTGTTGCTGCAACTGTTGTCGATTGTTGGATAATTTTTAGTGATTTTTTGTTTGTTCAATTTTGTTTAACTTCTAATTTATTATTATGAAAATAGTCAAAAAAGGAAACAAAATTTTTTGACTACGGGTGTGTTAAAGTAAAATTAAAAAAAAAAAAGAAAACAACCTGCCAAAGAAGAAAAGGAACAGAGTTATCATACAAATTTTTTTTTTTTTTGCACAGTCAGCACACAGGGTTTACCCCTATGATTCTGTTGATTGGAAGGAAGATTGATAGGTGGGAGGAAGAAGGAGGGAGAATGAGAGAGGGAATCCAATCACAGGATAAAGAGATAGACACCGATAAAGAGATAGACAAGTGTTATGACTTTACCACAATGAGCTTCAGTTTATCAGTGTCGAGTATGATCGCATGTAGCGCCAACGAAAGGGATAGAAATGATAAGGAAAATGTACCAAGATGTACCTGCTACAAGTACTTCCTCTACTTTTTGATTTTGCCTGTGCCGAGATTCGAATCCCGGACACTCTGTGTAACAGTCCAAAACTTTGTCAGATAGTTAACCTTTAACAATACAAGGTGCGGCAGGTATTTGAGGACATTCACATATGGGCTTACAGCAACAGGTTTTTATATTTTTTTTTTTTCTTTTCAGATCATAAATGGTGGATAAAAAGCTGAGTCTGTTGTCTATCGTTTCTATACATGTGATTCACAGCGATCTTGAAATCTCCCAAGTTTTGAATGTCGCCCGATCGTTTGTTCACAAAGTTCGTCGAGAGTTGGAAGCATCTGATGACAATGTGGAAAGTGTTGCCAAGAGCAAAAAACATTAGACCGACAATCGGAGAGTCTTGGAACATCACAGCAGGTACGGAGCATCATTGACAAAGACCCTTCAAAGTCCACTAGGGCCATATTGAGAGACCTTCAAGTTCCTGAAAACACAATGAGTCGCATTTTTCACGAAAACATCCGGTACAAATCCTACGGGATGCGCAGAGGACAATTTATGTCGGCATAAACTCGGAAACAATGATACACCCAGGCGCACAACGACTGTTAAAACATCTTGAAATCCCGGATATGCTGTTTTTGTTTTGACTCAAAAAATATAAACCAGGACGACGAAATGATAGCAGGCTATGTTCGGATCCTTCAGATGTTCCTCCTGTTATGCAAACAAAATTTCCGGCAATGAACAGCACGTCATGCTAGCCCACTTCGGGTGATTGCTATTGCCTACATTAAGGTTTTGGACACAATTCTGAAATACTGGAACTTGAAGGTCTCTCAATATGGCCCTAGTGGACTTTGAAGGGTCTTTGTCAATAATGCTCTGTACCTGCGTGGTGAGATACGTATTCCAATATAACTTGGCTGCTTCTCACAAAGCCATGACTATGCAAGATTGGATGTCCGAGAACCTGTATGATCACATATCGCCAAACATGGGGCCACCCAGCTCCCCGGATCTTAATTCTTTTGTACTATTAAGTATAGGGCGAACACGAGACTATCAATAAATATTCCTATGACACGCTTGATTCCCTAAGAGTAGGTAATGACGCAGACTAATGACGGATATGGATGAGGATCATTTGATTCGGGAATGCAAACGATTCCGGTAGATAACTGAAGCTGTTATTATCGCTATTGAGGCGAGTTTTATCGATATAGCCTAATTTTTACTCACTTTGCTGTAAAAATTTCACTAAAATACAATAGGTTTTCTAAAAAGTATAGAAATTTTAGTATTAAAGTCAAATACCTGCTGCACCCTGTAGGCTATATTTATCTTCAGAATTTCGCGGCTTGACATGTACCTCCCATGCAATCTAATAACTCTGTAGCTATTAAAGGTATTATAATGTAGTTTAATACAAAGATTCGCTCCGGGACGACTTCTTCCATGCAATTGTGGGTGATAAAAAATTACGAAAAAAGTTTTAATACTAATTAGTAGCAGCACCATTCTGGAAGCTTATCGAAATCGTTCGAAAAAGGAGCGGAGGAAAACCATAACCTTCAGTAAGAAAACTAAGTAGATGGAACATTTTAGGGCTTCAATTTTGTTGCAATTTTCTCAGCTGAATTTTGTTTTTCATTGTTATTCTATGTAAAATATATGCGAATGTTTACAGCTGCCCTTCCATTGCTGTGGATACAACAGATGATGCCTGTTGTTTATGTGTTTGCATATCCTTATGTAGGTATCTACTGAAAATTTTCAAACATTACCGATGAATATAAAAAATAGACATACACAAAGAAAAAAGAAATCAGTAAGCTGAAAGAATTAAGTTGAAAGTTTAACTAATTGACTTGCGGCATAAAAACCATTTTAAAGTTTTCATTTTATTGCTTGGTTTGGCAAGCAGCAAGAAAACTCACCGACTTAGCCAACCAACTTACAACATCTTACCACATTATTACTGAATAGGATGCAACTACATATTATGATTATATTTTATTGTATACAGTAAAACTTCTAACAAAGTTTGCGGTTTCTTAGAAGTTTATCATGGGTTTTTAATTATTATAAACAATCTGGAAAAAAATAAAATTAAAAAAATCGCACACACCCAAAACAAAAAAAACAAAAATATCTCAAAGTTTTGTCTGTTTTTCTTTTTGCAGCTGTATTTAAGAAATTGCTGAAATATTGATAATCAACTCAAAAAAAAAAAAAAAAAACCATAAAATGTGTGAAATAAAATTTATGTTTTTATTTGCTAATTGGAATGGTTTTACATACAAAATTTTATACAAATATAAACAAATGTTGTATAAAAAATAATATTCAGGTTCGAAAAAGGAAAAAAATATTCTGTAAAAATTAATGCATTATAGAAAAAATATTTAAAAATGTCATTACAGACCTGGCGATCTTCTTCAATTGCTTAACATAATAACAATTTATCTTTTGCGCTTTTTGTAATTAATTATAATTTATTTCTCGTTTTAATTTTAGCAAATAATTTTTTTAATCACAGATTAATTATTTGCATTATAAAACATTATAACATTATAAAAAATATCAATAAAAAAAAAATTACTTAATTAATTCATTTTATTGTTTTGTTATGAGTGTTAGGAATAATGCATTGATTGATTGAACTATTAATGGCTACAGAAAAAAGGAAAAATAAATGTGATTTTTCTTTTAATTATTGCAGTATAAATTTTCATAAACAATTATTTTATTGTCTTTATTCGCATTTATTCTGAAACTATTCCATTCCTAATACAAAATTAATTAATAGAAATACAGGGTGTTTTTTCAGAAGTGTGGTTTTCAATCTGGCAATACTTTTTTCGGTCTTTTTGACAGCTGTCACTTTCATATTGAATAGACTTACTCCTGAACAACGTTTGCAAATTGTGCAAATTTATTACACGAGATGGCCACCGATCCCGATTTTCACAAGATAATTTTGTTCAGCCATGAAGCTCACTTTTGGTTGAATGGGTACGTTAATAAGCAAAATTGTCGCATTTGGAGTGATCATAATCCACAAGCCATTGTTGAGACGCCGTTACATCCTCAAAAAGTCACTGTTAGGTATGCTCTATGGGCAGAGGGAATCATTGGTCCATATTTCTTCAAAGATGAATCCGTTCATAATGTTACAGACAATGGGGAACGCTATAGAGTCATGATTAACGAATTAATGACTTTTTCGAGCCTGAATTGGAGGATTTTGATGTGGACGACCTTTGGTTCCAACAAGACCGCCGACTACATGCCATACAGCCAACGAAACAATGTATTTATTAAAGGAAACTTTTGGTGAGCGCATTATCTCGCGTCGTGGGACTGTGGCCTGGCCTCCAAGATCGTGCGATTTAACACCGCTGGACTATTTTTTGTGGGGTTATGTGAAGTCGCTTGTCTACGCAGATAAGCCCGAGATGATTAACGCCTTGGAAGAGAATATCCGGCGCGTTATTACTGGCATACGGCCCCAATTGCTGCAAAAAGTGGTCGAAAATTAGGCCAGCCACGGCTGCCACTTGCCCGAAATCGTTTATTAAACATAATAGCAAATCCTTATCTTTATGATAAAGCCAAATTCTTGGCCATAACATTAAATTATATGCGTTTTATTTCTTCTTGAACACTTCTAACAAAAAACACCCTGTTGTCTGAATGTTGTCTTTCTTTTTGATATTTTTTTTGTTTTTTTTTTTTAATACTTGTGCCTTTAGCGCAATGCATTTAGTTACAAAAATTAAGAGCTGTGTATATATGTATTTTTTATATGTTAAGGGGAAAAATACTTTATCAAAAAATACGTTCATGTCTTTTGTGTTTGTCTTCCATTTAGTATTGAGTTCATCTCTTGAGCAAGTTAGTTTTGTTGTTAAATACTTAGTAGTTACATACTTATTTAGGTAATATACAATAAAAGCGATTGGATTTTTCTTTTCGTTTTTTAATAAAACTAAGAAAATTGTATACTTATAAATACACACATGAAAAAATGAGAGCATTTTTATATAATATTTTACAAATATGTAAAACAAAAATTAGTATTGTACTTAAATAAAATAAATTGAAAATAGAAATGAGTAAACAAAAAACCAAATGAAAACAAAATGAGATAATGCTGGACAAGAACAGATTATGCCACGAAACTCACAGTCAAAAATCTAGTTCGGAATACTGCAAGAAGATATTCGAAGCGAATTCTGAGATTGACAGTCAAAAATCTAGTTCGGTATACTGAAGGAAGATATTCGAAAGCGAATTCGAAAAATGCCACGAAGTTTACAGTCAAAAATCTAGTTCGGAATACTGAAGGAGGATTGTTATACCATTTTCATTTGATAGGATTAAGATTAATATAGAAGATATCGAAAGGGGGAGGAGAAAGGGTAGGGAGACTATTTTCGTTTTTGGTGTCAAATTTTTTAAAAGTTTAACAGCAATTGTGTAATTTATTCTTTACGTAAACACTAAATAATGTAAAAATTCTGATAAAAATTTCAAAATTCCGAATGTTTTTTCAATGAAGACTGCATTAAGCTTGTGGAAACTTGATTACCTCGCAATTGTATTAGTTTTCAAATATAAAATAATTTGGTCAACTTTAGAAGAAATTTATCAGCGACCTTTACAGTGCTACATGAACCAACCGTACTAAGTCTATCCTTTGATTGAGATTTTAGTATTGGTTTTACTTCCATAGAGTTGAAATTGACATCTGGTATCACTTGGATGCCTATTTATTAGACAAAAGCGATAAAAGCATAACTAAATTTCATAGGAACTATTTGTGTAAAGATTGGAGATTCACACTATATAGTTAGAGCTAGTGCAGCAGCACAAGTGTGCAAGAGTTTCTCTCTCCCCTAACTAATTGCAGCTGCAATATTGTGGAGTATCAATCACCAGCCATTTCATCTTCGATTTGCAGATTCTAAGTAGTGAGAGAATAGATATAAGGGTCAATCCATATGCTCGCGTGGGACATATGGAAAAAGACTTTCGTCTTCTGTTTCAACTTTCAACTCCTAGTTTTGTAGATATTTCATTACATATTTATCAGCAGCCTTTACACCGTAAACATTAATGAGGGACGAAAAACGAAATAAACGGCATCGTTTTGATTTCTTGAAATATTGAGACACAAAACAAAAAGTGAACTTTTTTGGAGTTATGTGAACTTCATCTTAAAATGCAGAAAAAGTAAACGCATTATTCTCACCAACTATGTGATTGTTGAATAATGATAAGAAGATAACTGCCTGAAGTAAAAATAAATGTATAGTGTACAAAGTATAAAAAGAGAAAAGCTCGGCCTAGGCTCTCCATGCTCTGTTGTGCGATTAAAAGAAAGAAAGAAGAAAGAAGTATATGTTTTTAATTATTTTCTGTGGAGTCATGTGAGACCGTATAACAGTTCACTGTTGATAATGGATTTATTTTCATTGTTTTCACGCTTTTTGGATTGAACACAATATATTTACAGTTAAAAAACCCTTTAGTCCTAACATTAGTGATTTTACAATAATTTTATCTCACATACTTATTATGATTATTTCACATTTTCACTAAATTTAACACATTTTTCGGAGAAGAATCAGTTCATCTTCAGTTCTGAATAGATCCTCATATAATATTGAGGATCTAATCAGAATAAAGAGGGGTACTTAAAAAAACTGAGCTCTGGTACAAGTAGTGAACGAGTCAAAATAGATGCAAATAGATACGGTTTTATCTAAACTTTTATATATTTTTTTAATTTGAAAAAACAATTTTCAATTAAGTATTTTATTTATAACAAAATTCTACATGGAATATATAGCAGAACTGTGATGATATGCTTCAGAAAAAACGGATCATTGCATAGAAGGATTTTGAAAATAATCAATATCTTCTTTTATAACAGATTTATAAAACATAAAATTTAACGATATTGTTATCTCTGGCATTTAGAATCCCCGACCTATGATCTAAATTCTTTTACAGTTGTATTCGAAAATAAGCGGCAAGAAAATCAAGATTACCTACCATAAAAGTTCAAATGGTTATTTCCCACTATATAGTGATAAAAGAATTCTGTAGCCAAATTCGGACTGTGCCAATAAACTAAATGAATAATGGCTTCTTTTGGTCCTTTTGGTCTGGCGTAAATCAAAATATTGTAGGCCTTGAGCAGTTCATGTTTGAAGAATTATAAATAAATTGTGTTAAATTTAAACATTGCATATGCTAGAATTGAATAAATTTCTTCATGATTCTTTTTTTATTGCATTAGTTTAAAAGATGTGAAAATTGTTTATTTTTATGCTTCAATGTAAGCAATTATTTTTTAGTTTAATATTTAAAATAAATTGTTGAGAAAAGGTCGCCAAATTACGCAAAGTTTATGTGTAAATTTTTACATACCGATATCATTTTTTTAACTAGGCATATGCTAGAATTAAATCGAAATAGAAACTGGAATGCAACGATATTGATTTAATAAGTGTGAATTCAGTTTCGCTCGAAAGTCAATTTCAGAACGTAAATTTCTGAACATAAATTCTAATTGAAATTAAATGCAATTTTTGCTTTTTGTTTTACTAATTTCTATATCAAACATTTGTTGATTAAAATCTTAAAAACTAAAATGAGATGAGTTTATAAAATGAGTTAGTATACAATTACATAAATAAAAAATAAAAAGTGTTTAATTTAAATTCAAATCCAAAACAATAAATGAAAAACTTTAAATTTATCCCCGCTCACCCATTCCAATTGTCATTATCGTCTTTATAATTATCATCATCATTATCATCATGTAAATACTGTTTGTTAGTTGCTTATGAATTAGTTGATTTTTTACATTTTCTGTTCTCCGTTTTCATTTCCTTTTAAAACTACAAATATATTTACATACAATACATATACATACATTTGCTAGTAAGTAGTAATAAGTAATTAATATTTATATACCATATTATATATATTTAGTATATATTGGGGCTAAGCTATTCGATGGCACTACAATGTGTGTTACAAAAATATTTTTTAGCATCTAATTTACATACGTATTTGTAAGTAAGTATTTCTAATATATTCGCGTTATATTAGTACTCATTATTAGTTAGTAAATATGCCGTGTTTTTTTATACATATGTAATTACAAAATGAACAATTTAAATATAGTAAGTATTTACGTGTGAGGTAGGAAAGTGAAATATTTGTTATTGTTTAATGATGTAGTTTGCAGCTAAGAATCGCACACACTAGATACACGTATTCAATATCAATTCCTCACTCTCCCAGTTTCTACAAACACCTGTATCACTATAATATTCTTGTTTCATTAAATCTGTGGCAACAAGGAATTACAGCGAAAGTCGACTTAGAAAATATTAAAACTTATGCATATTTATCAATATAAAACCCAAAATGTTTAGAGTTCTTGAAAATTTTTATCAATTTAGCAATTCTTATAGTTTTTATTAATTAAACTCTTCTGTTTAAGAGCTTTCACAGTATTTTGGGATTCATAACGAAAAATATGCAATAACTTTTTATTTTTCGTAATTCGGCTTAAGCTGTTATTCCTAGTGGCCACTGAAATATGCATACCTATGTTATATTAATATGTAAGAGTAAAAGAAAATAAGTAACTTAAGAGTAAGTAAAAATTTAAAATATAAAAATCAAATATTGCATTTTGTTTTTAGGCACTTTTTAACAATAAGTAAATTTCCTAATAATTTTCTTAGCAATATCTCGAAATATGTAGATGATTTCGAAATATTTGCTGTCGCATATCTCGTATTCGAAACGTTTTTCGTTTTTTTTTTTTTCTAATATATTAACCCTTATGTATGGCTTGCATTTACTTTAGCAACTTTCGTCTTTTGTATTCTTCTGTCTTTATTTTTTGTTTGTTTCTTTCAAAATCGTGTATAAAATTGCGAACGATTCGCTATTCGCTTTTGTCGCTCAGTCTGTATTACTTGATCGGCGGAATTTGTAGGCGTCGAACTTGCCGTCATCATCATTGTAGAGGACGTAGAAGAGGGCGGCTGTGTCTGTTGTGTTTGCTTTGTTGCAGTTGCCGTTGTGTGCGTTATATCTAATTTTTTCTTTTGATCAGACATTTTTGCATTGAGACGATGTATTTTTTCTGGACTTAAAATAGTTAGGCGATTCGAGCTAGATTTTGTGGGCGCGGTAAGGCTGGAGTTGACGGAGGTACTGAATGCGCTGCAAGAGTTAGTGCTATTCATGTTGTTGGAATGATGGCGATGTCGTGTAAATACTGGCGCTGCTTGAGAGAACAATGTATTAAAGATAATATGTAGTTCATAGTTTTGCCCATTACTGCAAACTAATTTAATCAATTCGACAACTAAATCTCACCTGCGTTTATGTCCTGTTTGGCTGCCAATCTTCTCAAGTCACTGGTTTTTGTAGGCGATACCGTGCGTCTTGGCATTTGTTTTGTTACTGTTGCATCAACTGCATCGCGCTTATGTGATATCAGTGTATGAGTAGAGACCGATGGCGGTTTGGTTGCCCTTCTAAAACCTAAAACACGATTATTGCCAGCCTTGCTTCGTTCCATGGATTTCTCCTCCTTTGTACTGTTTTCCTTTGTTATGCTTGCTGCCGCTAAACGATTTTTCTTCGGTGAAACTTCTACATTTTTCGCTGTATCGATTTCTTCCACATCATTTAAATAGCTTTTAAATGTTATTTCTTTTGAGGGCGACTTAGCCCGCTTTGCTGGGCTTTTGTCTTTCTTCATTCTACGCTCGGCTTTCGTTGCGCTATTTATGCTAGCTAAATTCTCCAACGACTCCGAATGTGGTGTGTACAATTCAACTGGTTTTGCCATGGTACGTCTACCGAATATTGGCGTTTGATTGACGCGATACGTTTGCCCCGCCATCTTACTTCTACTACTTATGCTGCTTTCGGCATTTCGTGCTTCATCCGCTTCCAAGCGTTGAAACATTTTCAACGCTTCTGGCGGCGTTTTATATGCAGCCTCGGTCGGACTCACTTTAAAGAAGGTTTTCATTGAACTTTGCGAATGCGTGTAGTTTTTCCGATTAGCTTCATCTAAAGTTTCAAACTTGTTCTTGCACAAATTCAATTTCGTGCGTATATCATCTAGAGCATTCTTATATGATTTTTGTGCAATTTTCTTTTGTATGCGATTCATGGTATTAAGCGATGCTGCGTCCACCACCTCTTCTTCATCGGCACCAACAATGCTTATGGAAATTTCAGGTGCCTTTAGCAGCGGCAATGGCGGTGGCACATTCAACTCTTCTCCAACTATTTCGGCTTCCATTTTTTCTGCAGTGTTCTGTTTTTGCTTAAACGCATAAGATTCTTCGGTATGTTCTTCTTCCAATAACGCTGCTGCCTTCGGCTCTTCTGGTTTCAGCTCCATTTCCCCGGTGGCATTTACTTCATGGTAATTGAGGCTAGTATCACAACTCGAATCAAAATCGGAACAATTATTCAGATCTTTAACATTATTCAAGCGCAAATCACCATCACGATTTATGTCCAAAAGAAAACCTTTCTCTCCGTAAGGACGTGTCTTTTTAGCTGCCAGCCCACCGTTCTGCAGCGTTTGCTTAACAGCTTCCAGCACACGATCGGTGCATTTGTTTTCCGGAGTAAGGCCACGTTGTTGTTGTGCACTCATCAGTCGCTGCCGCCGTCGTGCACGCATACTGTCTCGTATACGCTCTCCAGTCGGCGAAAAATCTTTACCCAAATGCGGCGATTTCGGTATATCACTACGTAGTATTTGCGTATTTTCTTTTTCATCCGATTTCAATGTGTCAACACATTTAAAACCGTTGCTGCTGCTGTTTGAATTGTTTGAACTGTGTGCAGAATTTATATGCACTTGTGGTGGTGGCGTTGGCGTTGGCGTTGATGTAGATGCTTTTGTTGTCGATTTGCCAAGTTCGTCTAAATCATCCCGACTTAAATTTGATTTCGGTGTTAGGAAATCATCAGGTGTCGAGCTAATGCTAGTGCCTTGATAGTTTTCTATATCGTAGAGCAAATCTGGTGGCAACGATTGATTCGCCGAAGTATGAGCAATAAGACTTTCAAGCCATATTTCTAAGGTATCAAAGGACGGTCTGAAAAAACACAAAATATATAACTTTAAACAATTGTTGTAAAATGGAAAAATTACACAACAAAGCATATACATATGTACAAGTAAAGAGTCAATCAAAGTCAAAGGGAGTTAATAATGCTGACATCTTTTAGATCTTTGACGATAGTTTCCTATCACAAAAACAGAAGTAAAACAAATTATGTGTTAGAAAAACATAATCTAGGATGATGTGGATATCTCAGATCTGAACTGTGCCTGAATGTGATGAGTGACATCATTAATGGGGCTCAGTAACTATATTCAAGAGTTAACCGGGAGAAAATATAAATAATAGTCACCACCAAGAGTAAAATTCAAAACTTCAATCTCGCTGCCTTAAACACGCATCAATTTTATCTTCCATCTAGTGCTAAATTCTACAATATGAGGTATTTAAATCCAGTGAATTGACGTACGTGAAAAGGTTTGCTTTTCTGATTCTATCTTTTTAACTGCAATTGAGTGAGTAACATATACGTGGCTCTGGGCTATTTGGCCAGATACTGTGTGATCCGCATAATGACTTCCCTGTCGCAGCTGCTATGACATCTAGGTGGAAGATACTCTCGAGCACTCATTGAATGGATGCCCAACTCTAGACAAAAGATCTATAAGCAAGATATAGAATAAATATATAGAACTAGCGGACCCCACCACGTTTCATTGTGCATAATTAAAAAAGTAATTCAAAGCCGTTTAAATTTAAAGTTTAAGTCAAATTACCGGCATTGGAGCCACCTCCAGAACCATTACGCTCATGGGTTTTAGGTAGTGCACCTGAATCAAAGCATTTTTTGGCAAACATTCAAGCTTACAATTCATGTTTCCAAATGACATCATTCGGTGCAACGAATATTATTCGTGACAATTTTGTGACAACATTCAAGGTAATTTGCATGAACAACATGGAAAAATGCTATTGGTCTCGAAATGAAAATAAATTTGACAATTATGAAAATGATTTTCACAACAACGTTTTCCCGCTTCTGATTGTTTTTTTTTCCTAAATTCAAGGACAAATATATCACAACTTGGGTTCTTTATTGTGCTTTTCTGATACAGAGAATCAGTTTTTTTCAAATTTATTTCCTTGGTAATTCTGATCAGCAAGTTGATCGTCGATGTTCAATTAGTTCAAATTTGAAGCGAGATGTTCTTGAATGAATCCGAACTTTCCTTCAAGAAAATAATGAATTGGTTCGACTTTTCCGTACTGCTCTCGACCAAATGCCTACTAATAATCACAAAATTGTAATAAAGGCCGAAAAAGTACCATGTGGAGAGCATGCCAGAAGATTTAAACAATGGATGAAGTTGCAATAGTAATAGTTGGTGATGAATTTAATTCTCGAGATATTTTGCTGCATAATGGTTCTGGAGGTGGCTCCAATACCTATAATATGACTTTTCCATTAGCACAACATGAACCTGGTGGCTCATTTTTGAATTTGTACGCTTTGCAATGATTACATACGTCATCCATAGCACCAATAACTACAGTTCGATGTAAAGTTTAATCAATCGTCGAATCATTATTGAACGCAGCTCGCTTAAGTGAATGCGTTGAGGGGTTCAAAAGTTATGGGCATCTTACTCTTTTTGCGGGCGAGGCAGTGGGCGGATAAATAGCCTATGTCCGCCAGAAAAGCATGTACTTTAACATGAAAGTTGAATTTTTGAAAAAAATCGAACCTTTTCCGAGATCATTCATCACACACATAACATATCATCATTTTTATATATATAGATAAATAAGCTAAACTAATTAAATAAAGACTTATGAATCGAATAAATGGTTTTAGAGGCCTGATACACAGGAGCAACAATGAAGATGCCTTCTTAACAATACAAACAAGACAATGCTATTAAATAGTTGCCATTGATCTATTAGAGACTTCCGTGCTTTAGATTAAACAACAACCAAATTACAAATTAAGACCATCTAAATGTTTTAGATTGTTTTATAGTATTTTTGACTACTTTCTTGTTAATATTTTAATAATGTTTTAAGGCTCTCTTATTTTTGTTATACTTTAAACATTGTGACAATTTATAGAAAAATAACACTTTCTCTTATCGATGACTCAGAAGTGATAGCTAAGATGCATCTTTCTAGCACATAAAGCTTATATTTATGGTATATAATAGTCGGGCGTTGAAATAAATACTCAGTTATTTTGTAACTCGCAAACATACTACATTATCATCATGCAGTCTTTGGCACTCACACACACACACACACACACAAATATTTACTTCTTCACAGACTCTGTTTCAAATCAACCTTTAGTTTATAAGTATTACAATTATTTCAAAGAAATACCTTTTATCTGGATTTAAATCACAGCATAGAAATGCAATCTTAAAAAATGCTTCTGGACAACGATGACAAAACTTTTCGCGGAAAACTTTTTGATTCAAGCCGAAATCTGAGGTGCGTGGCAAATAATCAGGATCAGCCTGAACGCGTCCAATGATCTAAAAACCATTAAGTACAAAGAAAATAGAATAAGAAAAAGTATTAAGTACAAAAATGCTCACTCACCTCGCACAATACAATGCCAAACGAAAAAACATCGACTTTTTCGTCATACTTGAATCCTTTCATCATTTCCGGTGCCATCCAATATGGATTGCCCACAACAGTATAACGTTGCCGACGCTGTCGGCTTTTACTGCGTAAAGTGCCACTATTCGAAGTCAGACCACCACAATTTCCTGCCGCAACAGCGTTGGACGAGTTAGTAGCTGCAGTAGCGTTCCATTTATCGCTGCTACTGTAAAACGGTGATGTGATAATGCGTGCCAAACCGAAATCAGCAACAATTACAGTTTTGTCTTCGCGTACCAAGCAATTCAATGAATTGAGATCACGATGTATGATATTCATGGAATGTAAATAGCTCATGCCACAGGCAATATCTTTCGCTAGAGAAACGCGTTGTGGCCAGGCAAGTGGCAGACCGGAATCGTGTATGAGTTCCTTGAGCGAACCGCCGGGAATGTATTCAGTAACTAAATGTAATTTTTTGTCTTTATACAGAACGCCAATAAATTTCAGAACATTCTTATGATGCAACGAACGTAAAACGGCAACTTCTTTGAGGAAATTTCGTTGTGCTTCCTCGTCGACACGATAGAGTTCTTTCAGTACCATCACCTCCTTGGTAAGACGATGTGTCACCTTGTATACTTGACCGAAAAACCCCTTGCCTAGTAGTTCACCTAAAACCAAATCAGAAGCACGAAATATACGCTGCGGTTTTGGTTCAACGCGAAATGATTTCGTGCGTGACAAATCATAGATTTGCTCTGGATGTGTATGCTGTTCATCGATTAATTTAGACATGCTTGAGCAACGTTCTTTTTCTTTGAATGGAAGATTTGCTACTGGCGTGATAGATGATGGTGCTGCTTGTTGTCTCGTTGATGACGATGATGGAGCAACCATTGTAGAAGCGGTAAATGTTGTAGCATGTGGTGGAGGACGTGGCATATGTGGCATTTCTTGTGCAATCATATTAAGATTTTTGCATTTGCGTAATTGTCGTGTCTTCGTACCACTGATGTAACCTTCATCTTTACGTTTAAATATACGATCTTTATCTTGGCGCGTCAGACGGGTCGGAGAAGTATCGTGTTGTTGTTGTTGTTGTGGTGGTAAATAAAAATTGCAGCTGCTATCTGATGTGCGTCCGAAAACTTCAATGCTCGAAGCTGAAGTAGCCAGTGGCAAAGCGGCCGTCTCAGCAGCAGAAAGCTTTTGTATATCTGCTTGACTGCAACTACGACAAACTTGTATGGGATCGTGCTCGACCGTGAGTTGGAGAATTTTCTCAGTGCTGCGTATAAGTTTGTCAATGTGTTCGATAGAAGAATCACTAACTGGTGTACCATTCACTTCCAAGATGCGGTCACCAATATGTAAGTTGGCCAAATTAACATCAATTCTGCGAGAGAGCATAGAAATAATTAGTGCAATTTTTGTGATGTTATAGCAAGTTAATGCAAGTAAGTAGGACACATTTATGAGGTTTGTTAAACGAAATTTATTTTTATCTTATTACCTATAAGCACCACAACATTGATCGATCACCGATGTTATAAAGGAGAATACGTATTTACCCACTCTGCCATAAATTCTACAAATGAATCTTTATTTTTTTTTTTTTTGCGATTGCGATTGCGAGGTTTCGATTTTATAAAAGAAAACAAAAAGAGTTAATCAAATTAGTAATGCTGCTGGCTAATAGAGAATGAAATGTATGAAGTTTAGTGGTGAGAATCGAAAGTAAACATGCATGAACAATATTTTATTTATTTTATAATGTTTATTGTTTCTTGTGTTTTGCTTGAAATGAAATCAATATTTTTTTATTTCGATGATGACTAAATTTCTATAGCGAATGAAATTTTCTATATGAAATGCATTTTATAATTAAAGTGTTTGCGTCATAAATGAACGAAGAAAGCAACAACAAAACAAACGATAAGTTAAGAAATATTATCGGCGCTTAAAATACATACATACAAATGAAGAAAGTTAAATACCTACTATGTATATGTGATGTCATTTAAACTATCAGACTGAAGAATGATAATAAATCACAAACCCAATTGATAAGCAAAGAATGCGAGATAACAAAATTAATATAAACAAATAAACAAATGTACAATGAAATGATAAAAAATAGTGTACCACATTTAAAAATATTATTACGAAAGCGTTAAATTTAAAAACAAAAAATTCCTATATACATTGAAGAATTTGATAAGTATACAGGTGAGTTTAATGTACGAAATTGGATGCGGTGGCAGTGCAGTCATCAAGTAATATGATGAAGTAAGAGAGGAAGAGGACATTTGAGAGAATATCCAACCGGTAAAGTTTTAGGAATTGAGGAATTTTATTTAAGTATGCAGGTGAGTTTAATGTACGAAGTTGTAAGCGGTGGCAGTGCAGTCATCAAGTAATATTAAGAAGCAAGGAGAGGAAGAGGATATTTGAGAGAATATTCAACCGGTAAGAAAAGGGAGATATGAGAGAATATCAAATATTTAATTTTTGAATAATTACATGTAAATTAAGGAATTTAAACGCCTCATATGAAATTACTAATAAAATCAAAGGTTGTCATAGCTGAAAAATATTTATATTTATAATAAATTTAATATAAAATAAAATACATTTACATTCGCCCAACACAAAAGACAGTGAAATGAAAGTGAAAATGAACTGAAAGGAAAAAGATGGATCTATTGGATCTCTATTGGACCCAAAAATAGCAATATTCCTTCTAAGAACATACATATACATATACAAGAATTGCTATAACATGTATAATAGAAACCAAAACCGAGCTGCTACAGGAGTTATTGCTGAACACTTCTCTTAAAATGCCCTTCAACTAAGTTATTGTTCAGAATTATTTGCGTAGTATGTTGTAAAAAAAGCGATGCCATAAAATATCTTTTATACAGTGATCTGGACCAGTTTTTGCTACTTGGATAATGTGCGGCACAGAACTTGAGAAATAGTACATCCAAAGTGAACGCAAGATATTTTCTAGATTAATCTATCAATTCTTAAATAAGAAAGGTTACGACAATATGGCCCTTATGACTCCCGTATCTAATGCATTCAAATAATTCTTAGGGCAATTTCGACTCTATTACAATATTTTGAAAATATTTCGAATTAGTGTGAGGATAATATATTGCATTTGTGAAAAAAAGCACGGAAAACTTTAACATTGATAATGTTATTTGTACAATGTCATTATCATAATAATAGAAGCAAACTAAATATACAAGCAAAAAACACAAATATTAAATTCCCAATTCATTTGTTAAAAGCTTAAAGCTTAAAAATATGCTCAACATTCACACTCACTCTGAAATACGCACGGCTGGACAACCTTCAGCAGAGCTGCCATCCAAACGCACTGTTGGTGATGTTGCTCTATGCGTTTGTATATTACCACTGCCCCGATCTAAGTAATGATGACGTTGAACGCTTACATTATCAATAGACAGTCTTAGACCAGGCGTTGCATCCTTGGGTATTTCCACCAGACGTATGGAATGTAATGGCTTAGCATTAATACCAACACAACCACCTGTTGTCGATGCGGATGGATCTGTATCGCAGACCAGCTGTTGTTGTTTCTTATAGCAATTGCCACAATATAGTTTAGAGCGTTCTACCAATGCATAGGATTCACCATCACCAATAAATGCGGCACATGCACTACAACAAAAGCATTCAGGATGAAATTTATGATCACCGGCTACCATTACCGGGCCAGTTATAACCGAGCTACACTGTTGACATGCTTCGCCAAATCGTTCGTAGTAATCATCGCGACAGAAGAGTAGTCCTTCCTTTTCAAAATACCAATTGTGTAAGTGTGCATCACAGACGGAACAGCGAAAGCAATCGCTATGCCATTCTTGTCCCAGTGCAATGACAAATTCCTCGCGATTGAGTTGCAGCGCATTTAGGCAGCCAGCACACGAGGCATGACCACCCCGGAGATTCTCTCGTTCTGTGACTCTAATAGCAGCAGGTGTGATTGTTGGTGGTGTCGTTATCGTTGAACGCTTAGTCGTCGGAATGTGTGCTGTTGAATCTGTGTGTGTACATTGAAAAGACACAAAATCAAAAAAAAAAATAATAAAGAAGAAGCGTTTACTATGAAACATGTAAGCGATCATTCAATGTTTTTGATTCATTTCTAGCTTTCCGTTTTTCCCCCCTTTTCATTTTATTTTTCATTCAATCTGTTGTCAACCATGACCCTGAAAAATACACATCGCATTCCCCTCGCTTAGTATGATTCATTCGTGTATGCTCAACCCAAGGAATGCAAATAAACAACATTTGAAATTTTTTGTTTTAGAACTTAAAAACGTTTTGAAATTTGTATGCATTCAATTAAATTAATTGCTGTATTAAGCAAAAATTAATAAAATAAAGCCTTTTAAAATGGTTATTCCTATAAGTGAAAATTGTAATTGTATGCGACATTCAATCAACCCACGCATGTTTCCTCATAGCTCCTTTTCGCTCGTTAAAGTCACAGATTCACTTATATTTTTACATAATTTCATAGGCTTTTGTTTGAAAAACACTTTTCAATTACTTTTATTCAATGCGCTGACTTTTATTTACCTAAATTTAACTTTTTCTCCATTTTTTACAAACTACATTATTTTTTTGCTGTTCGCTTTTATGGCCCTTTTCTTCGTAATAGTAATTGAAAACGAGCATATTCGTATTTAATAGTACTATTTCGGTACCAATGGCGGAAAAAGTAGTTCCGCACCAATTACAAAAATAGGTAATTGCGTTTTCTAATAAATAAAATATTAAAATATAATATATTAATAAACGTTACCATAATGTAATGCGACTCCTTATTTTATTAGCATTAGATTCATAAATAAAATGTGCGGACACATGCGGGTTTTGGCTAGTTATAAAGAAAAACTTCAATGCAACCTTGCGTATACATGAAGAAGATGGCAAATTACAACTTAAAGTGAACTCCATAACACGCCTTTCAGACGCAAAGCTCTTCTAGTATTCGTGCGTAAAGTTGAACTTGTGTCTTTTGTATGAAACAAACTCCAGAGCTTGCCGTCGAAATGCGCAGAAAGCATTAAAAGTTGAACCATTTTCAACTTGATTATGCTTTTCTGGTGATGCGACAGCAAGCAGCTGAGAAATTGTGAGAGATATCATAATTTGTAGGACAATGGCATAATCGATAATAGACTATATATATCGAAAATATTTAATACATTTATTTGATGTAGAATGATGTAGTGGTCGCTGTGGCGTAGTGGTAGTGCGTTGGACTGCTACGCAGAGTGTCCGGGGTTCGAATCTCGGCACAGGCAAAATCAAAAAGTAGAAAATAATTTTTCTACACGGCACCACCTCTTGGCACTTGGCAGGCAATGGCAAACCTACAAGAGTAAAAATTGCTATGAAAAGCTTTTCACTTCGGCGTTCGGATTCGGCTTTAAACTGTAGGTCCCTTTCATTCATGTACAAATATAACACGGACAACATGAGTGGATGCGAAAAGCTCGGCCTAGGCCCTCCATGGGCTGTTGTGCCATTAAAAGTAAGTAAAGTAAAGTAAGATGTAGAAACTGTTCTACATAACAAAGAAATATTAAATATACAGTGTCGGCCAATAAATAAGAACACCTTGCACTATAAAAATTCCATTGATTTTTTTTTATCGGACTGCTTATGGCAAACAATTTTTATAGAGAAGAAAATGGTATGTTACTTATATACTTTATAAATTTCTAAGTGGCAACACTACATTTAAATATTTTTTGGTGATTCCCAAACAAAAAAGTTAAAGCGAAGCATTCGAAGGCGGACAATCTAATAAGAACTGCAGACGACAAAATTTAAATTTTAAATAGAAAACTTAAATTTGTTTATAATTTGTACTGGTAAGCATTTAAATGGTAGCGTAGCATTGAGGGTAATTCAACCAATTAAATGTAAACTATTCCGTAATGTCATAGCGAAATGGGTCGAGCAAAGCACTGCAGCAAAGAGGAGCGTCATTTGGTGAAAAAACTGCGAAATGAGGGACAAAGCATCCGCCAATTAGCTAAAACTATTAGCAGATCTTCGACATTTGTCTACCAATCTTTATTAACTCAAAAATTCCATTGTAAGAGAGGTAGGCCCCGAAAAACTACAAGTGCAGATGACAATCGTATACAAATTTTGGCAGCACACAATCCATTTAAGGCAGCTGCAACAGTTAGAGAGGAGACAGGTGTTCAAATTTGTGCTCGATCAGTAAGGAGACGTTTGATGGAAAAGAAATGTATGGAAGAACAGCACGAAAAGTACCAATGTTGACACAAAGACATCGAAAGTGTCCCATAGAGTTCGCTGAGGCGCACATTGAGTGGGATGGTTCAATTATTGCAAAAAAATGGAGTAACGTATTATGGACAGACGAAAGCAAGGTGAATCTTGTTGGAAGTGATGGCAAACGTTGTGTTAGAAAATATACTAGGAAGATGTTTAAGCACACAGGTGGAAGCATTATGGTATGGGGATGCTTCTCTTGGTATGGTGTGGGCCCTCTGTATTGGATAAAAGAAACGATGGACAGATTTCTTTACGTAAACATTCTTCAGGAGGTGATGCTTCCTTATGCTGAATGGGAAATGCCCCAGAAATGGCAAATGCAACGGGATAACGACCCAAAGCACACCTCAATCCTTGCGCGAGATTAGTTTTGCCATAATGGATTTCCCGTTATGACCTGGCCTTCACAATCTCCTGATTTTAATACAATCGAGAACTTGTGGAATATTGTCAAAGAGAAGATTGGCAGTACCAGAGCTAAAAACAAAGACGAATTGTGGCAAAGCATTCAAAGAGCGTGGTATTCCATACCCCAGGTTACTTGCGCGTCTCTGGTGGAATCAATGCCTAGCCTAGAAGCTGTAATGCGGTTTTAATTGTTTTAATTAACAAAGGCTATTCCACAAAATATTAGCATTAGCGAACAGTTTGAGTCAATATTTTAGAAATTTTTTTTTTTAACTGAAGTGTTCTTATGTTTTTGTCTTTTTGAAATATGATTTTATGTATAACTTTTAAATTTATTTTTTTTACACTGAATTGATTTTGTTTTTGTTTTAAGAAAAAATTTAACTTATGGAATAAATGAATAAAAGTAAATACCTTTTAAATTTATCATAAGCCTAGAGAAATATTTTTTTATGGTTTCAGAAGAAGGTGTTCTTATTTGATTGTCCGACACTGTAATTACTTGACCTGGGATGATATATAAAAACTAAAAATTATTTTATTTCTTACTCTCACTCTCTGTACTCCAAGATACTCTCCAAAAAATACCAACAAAATATAACAGTGAATGACGAAGCGCGAGATCTCTATCATTGTAAACCATGCATCGTTTGATTTACGACGACTATCTATTCTGTATGTTAAATAAGGAACAGACGCGCAAAACGCGTGTTGTGGAGCATAAAATATTACAAAACACCGAATGCCTAGAAAGCGCATATACGAGGGAAGCGTTGCGTCCCATACGCGTGTTATGGAGTTTGAGTTTTACATCTCAACATTCAAAATACGTTAAACTTCCATTAGTAAAAATAGATTAAATGGGCATTAGATTGCGAACGCAACGCGTTGTAAGATGAATTTTTAACGAAAACTTTTAAAAACAAAGAAATTCTGACAACGTTGCAAAAAAGTTAATAGGGAACGTTTAGTTATTTTACCAATAGATATACTTGCTATACTACTTATATACTATGAAATAAATTTCACATCAAATTAAATCTTTTCAATTATATTTATTGAGAAAAGTTATTAAAAAGTAGGATTCCACATAGAACTTTTTTCGTTATTTCATTTATTTTTATTTTTACAGCTATTACAAAATTTAAGTGAAGTGTATTTTACAGAGCAGAACGAACAACAAAAATGGCTGCTCTATTTGGAATTATGTAGTAACGAAATGCTGAAGCAGTTTTGCCGGACAGACCGGTAAAATTGATTTCACAAATTCACTATTTGTCTTGGGACAGAAGTGATTTTCATTTATCAAGCAATTGTACACAAAGTAATTTAGCAAAAACAACTTAGAACAGAAATTGGAAACTCTTGAACAGCTAATAGATAAAATTGTAAATTAGATGAAAGTTAGTCAAGAAATACCCTCTGCACTGTTCTGTGTCACCCATATGCGTGAGCATCGGCGTAAGCCAAATTTTTATACGCAAACTATCGATTGCGTAAGAACAGCAGTTTTTACTTGTTTTGGTTGCTCCGCCCCATCAACTGCACTTCTACATAAAATCAATTACATTATTTATGACTACGTTGATTGGACAAAAATGCCAAATGTCCCTTAGGGCACTTATTAGCATAATGTCCTTTGTGACCACATTTATAGCATGTGATTTCCTCCAGCGGTTTTGAAAGCTTTGCAAAGTTCGGATTGTGCTGGCCTCCGAAATTCTCATCTGTTTCAGTGTTACCATCATTACTAGAGTCTTTGAAGTTATTGTATGGGCGATTCTGATTCATATTGTCACCGTACTGCTTCTGATAACCATTTATTTTCATATTATTTTCACTGTTATCGCCCATATCAGGCTGCGGAAGTTTCCTGCATACAGACGCCTTGTGTCCCAATTCACCACAAAAGTGACAAGTCGGCATTTTCTTAAGTAATTGCTCTTTTGTAACATCCGAGATCGGTGGTAATTCAAAACGCGGATGCATGTATTTACAATTCCAACCATTCACACAAAAGCCTGCCAAATAATTGATACACAACACGCGGCGCACGTGCCGATGGCGGCAATGCGGCCCATGTCTACAAAAGCCGCGATCATACCAGGGGCAATCTTTGACTTTGCTCTCTGGATCTATGTGCAGGAAAGGACACTCCTTGTTATGACAAGCATTGAATCGTGAATAGAAATAACACTCGGGCATCTTCTTCATGTCATACTCATGCAAAAATTCACACTGATCTCCCTTTTTGCACAGTCCTCTTAACCAATGCTTACAAACTATTGTTCGGTCTCCGCGTATGTGACGAAATGGACATGAGGAGCCTTTTTCGCATTCTTGGCCTTTCTTTGAGTTGAGAAATTGACATACAGCGGCCATCGACTTATCCATACCATAAAATGGCAACGCAATCGCACCACATTGCTCGATAAGATCACGTTCTATTTTAAAATCTAAATTATTTACGCTCGCCAGTAAAATCTCCATATTTTATTTTCATATATATACAACAATAACAAAAATACAATTGTATCGTTTCACTTATTTGATATTGTCCGCACTAAATTAAACGTTGTTCAAAAGAAGGAAGTGGGAAAATGTCAAAAAGCAGATGTCAACAAATAAGCAAAAAAGAATTGAACCGTAGATTCAGAACATTTCCATTATAAAGTTGCCACACTATTGCGATTAAATCGTAAGTCGGTAATCGTTGCGCAAAAGAAAAACAATGTGATCGGTGTATCGCACATCCAGCGGTCATTTACGGTCTTATAGGTGAACGAAAATGCACATTTAAAACTGAATCGATCTAGTACTAAAAGTATCAAAACCAGGAGCCGAATCGTCTGATCTGTAAACGAAAATTTCGTCACGAAATTTAATCTGAATTTCATACAATTTCGGAGTGAATTATGTGACAAGTTTTGCGTTCACCGATCACACAATTCGATCCCTGATCTAATGAACTTGATATTTTTTATATGGTTATAGGCTCTCACCGCCACAAAGAATTATGTGGTGCGACCAAGAGTATCGCGATGCTACTGAAGCGAAAAACGGAGTATCTGTACGCAGTAAGTTGCAAAGCTGCTAAGTAGCAATACAGAGAGTTGTGGAGGGAGTAAAACCGTCTCTTCAGTCATAAGAAAAGAGAAGCAAAACGATGTGAGTTCAATGACATTGAAATGTTTGGGCAAAGGAACGAGATCCAAAAATTCTTCGAAAGAATAAGACGACTGATTAACTGTTTGCTGTTCCGGTGCAAGGACGACGATGTAAATCTTGCGACAGATGTCCAGGGTATTATTAGGTTATGAAGAGAAAACTAATGCCACCACTTGAGGATGCTGTCCTGGAAACCCCAAACACTGACGACATTTAAGTACAGCCGCCCGACTATGACGTGGTCTTAACAGGGGTGCAGGTGCAGATAGCCTGCTTACTGAGTTGTATAAGACTGAAGGCAAAGAACTCACAAAACGTATGCACGAGCTTCTATGCAGAATATGGTGGGATGAAAGCATGTCCACTGATTGGAACCTCAGCGTGTCCAATCTACTGGAAAGGTGATTCCACGATCTGCGCCAACTACTGTGGGATAAGCATTCTTAATATAACATGTATGTCAGGTTAGTCGAAAGCGGTCTTCGACACTCCGATCTTTGCAAAATTACACTGATCGACAAATTAGGGTAGACCTTTCCGCGCCACCGAAAGCGGTTTCAGACAAGGTGCGAATTTTTGTCTGCATACGCTGATGATGTTCACATCATTGGTAGCAATGCGCGAACAGTCAGTTCAGCATCATCCAACATGAAAAGGGACGAAAAAGTCATTAATCATGGCTCTATAGCGTTCCCCATTGACTGTAACATTATGACCGGCTTCATCTTTGAAGAAATATGGACCTATGATTCGCTCTGCCCATAGAACACACCAAACAGTGACTTTTTGAGGATGTAACGGCTCAACAATGGCTTGTGGATTATGATCAATCCACATTCGACAATTTTCCATTCAACCAAAAGTGAGCTTCATCGCTGAACAAAATTTTCTTGTGAAATTCGCGCGAACCGAACCATTATTTTGGTAATAAATTTGCACGAGTAAGTCTATTCATTATAAAATGGCAAACCAAACTGAGCACAAATCAAATTACAGCTGTCAAAAAGACCAACTCCGAAAAAAGTATTGTCAGATTGAAAACCACACTTCTAAAAAAAAAAAACACCCTTTATATGAAGCAGAGATATGGACATTGACTATCAATGATGAGAGGCTGTTAGGAGCGTTCGAGATGAAGATACTCCGTAAGATCTACGGGCCATTATGCGTGGATGACGTGTTTCGAATAAGGTGGAACCATGAGCTGTATGAGTTTTAAGCCGATACTGACATAGTCAAGCGAATAAAAATCCAGCGGCTTCGCTGGCTGGGTCATGTTGAGCGTATGAAAGAAGGCACTCCAGCTAGAAGCGTTTTCTATTCGAGGAACTGTGGAGGAACACGCAGAAGAGGATGTCATAAATTTCGTTGGAAAGATTAGGTACAATGGAGACCTGACTGCACTTGGCCTTACCTACTGGTGCTAGTACACGTATAAGTAGCAGCGAGGACTGGCAGAGTTTTATCGAGGCGGCCAAGATCGATAATCGGTTGTAGTGCAAACTATTTTCGGATCCTGCATATGATTTTGTGGGATTTGTTCCGAAATCGTTACGATGTATTCTGCAAAAGCGGTGTAATTATAACTCTTACGACGGATTCCGGGACAAGGTTGTAAATATATTATACCAATACTTTTTATACCTTTAACGTTTAAACTTTCTAAGCATCAGTCAGAACTGTTGAAGAAGCATTTCTATTTTTTTCAGAGATCAAATTGTTGCTTGAGGTACACGCAAGGCGGACCATGAATTGCTCCTCAATTTTAAACTATAAAAGAAAACTCTACTTTTGTTTTGTTTGCATTATACATTTATACTTTTTATTACATTAAACACACATTATTATTCATTATTTAATTATTATTAGTTTTACACATTCTTTTGCGGTTTGGTTTTCAATTGTAGTTTCAATTTTTGATTGGATTGGATTTTCACTAATACTTTTTTTTGACAATTTGATATTTTTGCTTAAATTTTTTGTTTTTCAATTATTTTTTAAGTAGTTTATTATTTTATGCATTTATATTGTTTTTTTTTTTTTTTTTTTTTTGTTTTTAGTTATTTTTCATCGACTTTTTTCTTTGTATTTTATTAAATATTTTGCGCTTAAAGCGTTTTTTCCATTTTTTCATAATATTTATTTTAACTTCGAATTCGATTTCGAAGTGGAATTCTGAGAAGAAGACGTGAAAAGTGAGAAATGCACTTACTTAATTGGGGTCACGTCGAAGAGCAAAAAATGAACTTACAATAAATTAAAACAATAAGAAATTGTAAAGTGGCGTTGCGGTTTGCTTCGGTTTTCCATTTTTTTTGTTTTTTTTTTCGTTTTTCATACTACACAAGAAAATGTTTAATTTTATTTATTTTCATATTTTTTTTACAAATTTATTTCTGCTTTTATTATTGTTACTAATAGAATTGTGTTTGTGTTAATTATTTATTTCCTTAATTCGTTATACAAATACAAATAGAAAAGTTTTGTTTGTTTTTGTTTATTGCTACTGAACGTTCGGCTAAAAACACTTAAAATGTTTTACATATTTCTTTTGCATATCTTTTTTAAAGTATTTTATTTTATTTTTTTCTTTTTAATCAATTAATGTATGTATGTATGTATGTGTATATTTTTAATTAAATTTAAAATGTTTTCTTTGTTGTTTTTCGTATGTTTTTTGTTTTAAATTGGTTTTGTAATTTATATCACAAAAATGTTTTACATATTTTCAAACATAAAAATTTGCTTAGAATTTTTCTTGTTTCCTCTTCTTCTTCTTCTTCCAATAACTTTTTCTTTATTATTAATATTATTATTATTTATTTTGAATTACATTTAATTGTTTTAATTAATTACATACATTAGTAAATAGTTGGTATATATAATATATATATAAATATATATATATATATATATATATATATATATATGTGTGTGTGTGTGTGTATAATAGGTTTATTTTTAATGGTTATTTTGAATATTTTTTATATATATATCGAAAAGATTCTTACATGGTAAGCCTTTAATAGTTTTTTCATCATCTTGCTGTTTTTATTATTGCTACAAACTACTTGCAATTAATTTGAAGATTAATTTTTTGTTGCTTTATTTTATAAATTTTTGCATATGCTTTATAGCATTAATAAATTTATGTATTTATTTATTAATATATATGTATTTGCATCGAACTTTCCATACACAGGGTGACCTGTTCGTCTGCTGTTCATCAATATGAATTAAGCTGTTGGGAGTGGAATTGGGGAAAATGAAACTGAAGAAAAATACTACGTTAAATCGTGGAATCAGTGAAATATCATTAATGAAAAAGGCAAATTTAGTATACGATCATCTCCGCTCTTGGCTGAAAATAACAACCCATTAGTGATATTGCAATGAAAATTGCGAAAAGTTTTTCCTCTGCCTCTAGCGCTGTAAAGAGTTGCAGAGACAATATTAAATTAATGTGAAGCGATTTAATGTTTTATATTAATTTGGCAAAATGTTTCCAGGACCCACATAAAAGGTGGAAAAATAATATAGTATATTTACTTAATATGATAACATGTGACAATGAACTTTGAATGCTCTGGCTCGAATCCATCGACAGGCACAACACAATCCCTTCTAAGGCAAGCCAATGGCAAGGACCTACAAGTAGACATGCTAACAAAATTTCCTCTAGAAACTAGCTTCAATAAAAATTTCCACCTACATGTAACAACTTCAATTCACTTTGCTAGATTTACAAAACTTTACCTCATCATTGAAAGTGATTTCTAATTGCAATTAATACGAATTAGAATACGAGATCTAATGAATGATCCACCGCCATGTAGTTAAATATCCTAGTAGTTTTATGCGATAATGGAATTTGAATGTCATTGCCTTGGTATCCACTTCCCGTATATATATGAGAATTTCCTCGAAAATTGAGATACCGCTGACTCGAAACGTTCTATAGTTCGACAATATTAATTTGTCTTCAAACTTCGAGAGTGTCTTGAAGTAAATATTCTGAGGAATTGTCTATGGGGTGTTCCCTCTAACAGTTTCTTTCACGTTAAATCATCGATGTCCCTGCGTTTCTGAGAATTGTGTGTGTCAATTCATGTTAAAATTTACAAATACATATTTTGAAATTTAAAATTACAAGAAATTAAGTAGTTTTTGTTAAATGTTTTTTTTTGTCACTTGTTTTATATTATTTTTTTTATGTTTTTTTTTTTTCTTTTTTCAAAGTAATAACTACATTTATAGCATAGTTTACAAAACTACTACATACAAATAATAAAAACAACGCGTTTTTTATTTTATAGCTAAAAACTACAAATTTGTTTGCTTTGTTATAAGTTTCCTCAATACTTAAACTTAAGTTTAAACTTAAAAAATTAAACATGATTGCATACTAAAAAAATTCATTAAAAACTATAGAAAAATTAAAATAAATTTCTTTCATATTTACAAACGGTTTTTTTTTTTTTGTTTTTAATTGCAGTTACCACTTTTTAGTTTTTAGTGCTGCGTTTACAAATTTTTTTTTAGTTTTTTTCTTGAAAAATTTTTATAATTTTTTTTATTTGTATTTTTATTTTATATCCAACGAAAATTCTATGCTCGCTCAAATAAATTTTCCTTACAACATTTGATTATTTTTTGGAACTTGCAAATATCTTCTTGTTTTGTGTTTTCGTTGAAGCTTTCAAAGTGTTTGGCCAAAAAAACAAATTGCCAATTTTTTGCTTCAACGTTTCCAAAAAAAAAACAAAAAAAAAAAAAATTAATTTATTTCTTTTGAATATACTATATTAATTTTATTGTGATTCTTTTACTTCTGGTTCAACTTCAGAAAATGCGCATTGTGTACTTTCAAACTTTTGAACGGTATTGCTCCTATTGCTGTAGTTAACATCGCCGTTAACATTTGAGCTTCTGTTTATTATTTTTCATTTCATTTCTATTTTGTGTTTCTTAGCTGGATATGTTGGTAAACTGCTTCTTTTCAATAAAAAGTAGTATGCTTATCATATATATCTTCATCATCATCATCATCATAGTATTTCGTCATATTTCCACAAGAAGTAGTTGTTGTTCCTCCCTCCTCTCCCTGCTTTCCTGTTGCAATTCTGCTGCACGCACATTTCGCTCGCTCCAAAGACAATTTAAAATAGTTTAAAAATTTTCCAAAGCTCTACGTAGCTTTTTACAATAAAATGGACATTAAGATTCACGCTCCTTCTTCACCTTAACCTCCTCGCCCAGTATGGTCGTGATTTCACCTTGCATAAATGCCCACGGTATGGTCGAGTTGGCCAATGGACAACGTTCACCGCTGGGGCAATACACTTCATTGCCGAGACCCTGAAAAAGAAATGTAACAGAAGAGATTTATTGAGTGTGAGTTGGTGGTGATTTGATGAAAATAAAAAATAAAAAATAAATCAAATCAATTTCCTTCGTGAAGGAAGAGGATCAAACTCTTCTATCTGACAAACTGGCACACTAAGTATTGTTTGCTACTCAGAAGAGGAGTTAAAACATAAATCAATTATTTGAACTAAGTAGTCACTGGTTAGAACTAATGCACAGACCTAAACTTTCATAGGTTTGGAATAATTGGAAATTTTTTTTTTTATTTCTATTTATTAAAATATTAAGGTTTTCAGTTGGATATTCATATATCACTTTTTTAAATTATAATTATTTTTTCATGGCATAGACTTTCGTGTAAATATCTGAAGTTAATGATATTTTAAGTAAAGATTAGTTATTTACTAGAGAAAACCAAAAATTACTGAGATTCGTCGACACTGTTCTGCCAAAAGTTCAAGGTAAAAAAATTGGCAAAAATTTATGCTCATGTTTTGGCAAATCTTTTTTAAACTTAAATTTCGAAATGAAGTTAACATTTAAATATAGTTTAACAGGTAATTTTAGTGAAAAATTAACATATATATATAATATATATAATATAATATATTTTGAGGAAATTTTTTTGTTTAAAAAACTCGAAAACGGTATTTTTTGAATTAAATTTTTGCAAAATTATCTTATTCACGACTAATCAAAATATACCAGAAATACTACATAGAATCTGCTTTTCATACATCAGGTTAATACAGTGCGCAATAGAGGGTTAATGTTTTGGGAAGGTTTAAATTATTGGGAAGGCTATTATCCAGATTAATTGAACAGAAGGTTACATAGTTAGTAACTCGACATTAGTGATTTGGACATTCACGATTTCTCATTTAAATCATAAGTATTAAGTACATCTGATATTGATTTCAAATAAAATTTGGAAAACATCAAAACATCATCTATAGTACATAGTTACATAAGTTATTTAGCTACTTAATTTCCAAATGTAAAATTGGATGTAGAACCATTTACATGGGTACAAAGTATTACTACTAACATTTAATTGATAAATTAAAAACTCTTGTCTAAAGTCTTCTTTTCAAAAATGTACAAAAAATGTAATTTTGCACTCACATTCTGTCGTTTAATGCTCTCTCTACTGCAGGGAAAGCAAAACTTATGATGATTGACTGAGGGACACTGCACAAAGTGTGTATCTTCCAAACGCTCCTGGCATAGCGTACACTTCAAGGTGGCATTCTGTGCGGAATTTGGCGCTGTACCAGCTGCCGCTGCTCCTGCTGCAGCATTCATACCCGGTGTTGGTTGTTGTTGCTGTTGTTGCTGCTGCTGCTGTTGCCCAGCCCCATTACTACCGCTGGGACCATTACCAACAGCATCGGGTCCTCCATTGGCACCCGGTGGTAAGGGGCCTCCAGGACCACCGCCGCCGCCAGCACCACTGCTAACACTAACCGATCCACCAGGGCCAACTTGCTGTTGTGCATTCTGTTGATTTGATTGCACTTCCGAACTGGTCACAGTTGTACTCGAGACATGACGTGAACCCGAAGAACGACGACCGGACGAGGATCCAGCTAGAAAAAAAAATGGAAATGAAGAAATTATTCGTAAATGCTCGTAGTAAGAAAAAATGTATTTATATGAATTAAAGATTATTTTTGAAAAAGAGGGCAACAAGTGATGGAGACACCGTGTGTCTGTGTGTGTGTGTGTGTGAAATTATTTTACTTATTTTTTTTGCTTTCTGTTTATATATGGTAAGTACTTATTGTATAAAAGTATTATTTATTTTGTGTTTCCTAACGCAACTCACCCGAACTATTCGGTGAATGTTGGCTACCGCGTGATGCCGTGCGTGGCGGTGGAGGTCCCGGTGGGCTGGGTCCATTGCGTGGACTGCCTTGCGACAATGTCTCTGTAATTGACATTGACATTAGATTAGCCATCGGACTTTGAGCTAATTGTGTGACTGAACAGGCTGTTGTTGATAATTGCATAGGTGGTGGTGCTATTGACTGTGGTAGAGGTTGTGATGTTGGTAAGGCTGCAGGCGTCGAATTGCCCAGCGATACGGCCGGATGTGGATGTGTTGAAAAAACTATAAAATCACACCAGGTAATTTTTTTCGCCAAATTGGAAAATGGAGAAAAAATATGGAAAAATTATATCGTTTGAAATAAAGTAAATGATAATTAATAATAAAAAATTAAATAAATAACAATTAAAAAAAAAAAAAACAAAAACATTTACATACGATTATGATAAACAACAGAAAAATTAACAAAATTGTGAGAAAACTATAAAAAAAGAAATAGAAATTCTTGGTACGATCCTATCCGAAGAATATGAGAATCATATCGATCTAACAAAGGCTTTCAAAGACTCGCCTTATGTACTGACGTTCTAGAAAATGATTTCATCTTTACGTAGTCAAATCTTAGGGTAGAAGAAAATCATGACACAAATGCTATAAATATCTACCATATAAACTTTAGCCTAACTCAATACGATACAGATATTTGTAATTTCAGTTCTAGGATAGAGGCTCCAAACATACACAATCTGTTTTGCATTCTGCTTAGAAGAAGAAAATCTAGTTAAAGGACTTTACATAATTATTTTCTATGCCTATGGGCCGTGTTGTGTTCGTAAAACAAATTAGCTTTTAAAATGACACAAGAATAATAATGAAATGCAAGCTATAGAACAGAATGATGGGTGATTTGGAACAATAAGCTTAAGATTTGATTTGTTACATCTAAAAATAAGTAGAAGATATATTGTATGCATCAAAGTTGACCTGTGACTTATGTAGAGTCTCTGAAGCCCAACAAAATTAAAACAACAAACATGTGATCAATAAAATTTTACACTGAATTAACTTACATTGGGCAATTTCTTTCAACTCTGGAGAAGTTGGAAGGGAGATAGTATCAGGATTTATATACGAGTTCATATGACAACATAGATATACTTTTCATATGTGCAAGTACATTAAGTCGGCACAGGCTAAATCAAAAAGTAAAAAAAATAATTTTTCTACACGGCACCGCCTCTTGGCAGGCAATGGCAAACCTACAAGAGTAAAAATTGCTATGAAAAGCTTTTCACTTCCGTTCGGATTCGGCTTTAAACTGTAGGTCCCTTCCATTCATGTACAAATATAAAACGCACAACATGAGTGGATGCGAAAAGTTCGGCCTAGGCCCTACATGGGCTGTTGTGCCATTTAAAGTAAAGTAAGTACATTAAGTGAAAGCTTAGCAAATATAAGTTATGTATATACCATAACTTATAATTATTGGTCATATTTAACCTATTTATTTTATTTTTTTCAGGCAGTCAACACACAGGGGGACAGTGGTACCCTATCCTCCTATATTGATTGGCAGGAAGATTGATAGGTGAGAGGAAGGAAGGAGAAGCAGTTAAGGGCGTTTGTTTTAAATTTGCCAGGGTCATAATGTTCCATATACGCGCGGTACGACAGATAAAAGAACTTTCTCTGTAATGCGTAGTGGGGTGGAACACCGAGTCTACGTGGAGTGCGTGAGTTTCGCTTTCTGTTCGTGTAGTTCTGATGAACACCCGAACTGGCGGCATCTTCTTGCGCATCTCAGCACAACATCTACCGTAAAAGTAACAGAGAGACGCAAGCCACGTTTCGACGATGTTCCAAGGAGTCAAGTTTAGTTTTCTAGTCTAGTTGTTCCATCCAAAAATAAAAAGCGAATTACGGATCGATATTGTTCTTTTTCCATTTTATCGCGAAACACAAAACACGTGTGATACTAATGACTGCCAAATAAAAACTTAACTATAAATCAGTTTGAAATTTAGTGTGGCGTCGTGTGACAGATGGCAGTACACGACGGTAATGCCAACTTCCTTCAGCAACGCCACCTGTCTTCACACACGGGTACTTATTTATCGACTCAGGTATACGAGTATAGGTAGTGTACAGTACATCATGCGGAGATCAGCCGGAGTGAAATATTTTTAACACCGCCTAAGAAAGCGGATATAATTGGCAGACCCTTTCGACACGTCAAAAATGTGTTTATTCCAACGAACATCCCATTGGATGGACATGCCCAGAACATCAAAAGTCGCTGCCTCCGCAATAGCTACCCCACTCATATCTAGGGGGTTAACGGGGGGTTGGGTAACTCGTTTGTGAGATAACAGACAACATTGGGTCTGACGCGCATTGAATTCAACTCCTTTTGTGAGACCCCGCTCGGAGATTGACTGGAGATCTTTATTGAATGAGTCATTCATAACATGATTTTTTCTCTCAATCTCCAAAGAGTTAGGATGTTTTGAACAGGCATATGAATGAGATATGATGCAAGCATCTGCAAACGAGTAAATGGGATACTTCGTTAATCAGAGAAGGCCATTATAGAAGATAAGGAAAAGGGTAGGGGAGAGGATCAAAACTTGCAGCATTCCAGCATTAATGGCAAGATCTTCCGAAACAATGCCGTCTATTACAACACAGATAGATGGGCCGCTTAGAAAGTTCGTGATCCATCGTGTGCAGTTACTTCCGACCCCATGCACAATTAGTTTTGACACCAGTGCTTTATGCTACACTCTGTCAAACGTCTTTGAAATATCCAGAGCAACCACCTTGCTCTCACCTAAGCCATGGACAGTATGGTACCAGTGTTAGGTAAGGACCGAGCCGAGATCGTCCGTAGTGCGATTTCGACGGTAACCGTATTGGCGGTCATTAAGCACTTCTTTGCTATCTTTGCTAAAGATATTTGACCAAGTGAAAGTTAACTACACCGTCCATGAGTTTGGATAGCGTAGAAGAGATTGCGATGGATGGATAGTTCGCAGGGTCTGTAAGTCTTGCCTTTTTTAGAAACTGGTTGAACATTGGCAACCTTCCTGAGTCATACGTCAGAAAACGTTTTTTATTCTAGCACACACCGAAGGAAACACACACAATGTAACGAAACAAAACATTTCGTTTTCTTGTTTCGTTTGGTGTGAGTGGAGATAAATCAAAATTTAATACGCCGATTTGCTTTTTAGTTTAGTAAAGAAATCTCGGCATAGGTTCTCAACTAAAAGAAGAAATAAAATGGTATTGAAATTTTGTTTTCGAAAAACAACGATCCAGCTATCGGCAAGGAAAAATGATTTTCTGATTCGTTTTTTTTGTTTTTGTTACAATGCATGCGGTGTGAGTTGGGCCATAAAGAAAGTAGCTACAACGGTGCTGGTTTGAAACAAACTTGTTTCATTCGGTGTGTGTTGGTCGTATACTAGACATGTATTTTCGACAACCACCCGAAAAAACAAATTGAAAAAAAACGCATGTGTTGTGTCGTCTGCTTTGGTGTGTGCTGCCTCATAAGAAACAATGTACTCTTGTTTCATGCAACAAAATAAAACGTTTTGATTGATCTCTCTGGTGTATTTTATTTTAACCCTAAGTGAGTATACATATCAGAAGAAAGATTAAAAGCAAGGCATTAGGTTGGAACATACTTTTTTTAGACATTTTGGATATACTCTGGTAATAATACTCCAAAACACATATTTCAGATATTATTAACTACATACCATGTGTAGAAGAATACTTATACAATATAGAAATAGTAGATTATCTTCGTATAACGATATTTTAGATTATTAGGGTCTGATTTAGTTGCAAGCTTATGTGCATTCGTATATTTTATATGAGTTTGTGATGCATAAATGACTGCAATAGTATAAATAAACTTGAAGTTTGATTATCGTATGTTACTTTCAATTTGTTTACATTCTAAATTCTACATATACATATACAATATCTAAATACATTTGGCCAGACTCATTGCTCAGTCCAAGCCACACAGTGAATAGAACGCACTTTCGCATGATGTAGGCTGTTATTATTCTCCAAGAATCGGAATCGAATCGGAATGATCTCAAAACCATTGGTACGATTATATAACATTATATAAAATACTTAAACGTAAACAGCAAGTGAGCAGTATTGGATTAATATTAATAGGCGTGACAGACATCGTTTATATTTACCAGAAAACTGAAGTAATATATTATAAAATTCTACTCCACTGACTTTTGTACCATTGCAAATACTTTCCTAATGTCAAGCTGTGGATCTAATGCGGTTTCTATACACAACAACTAGAAAACAATCCTCATCAAAAAATAACTATTATAGTCACTACATACATATATGTAATTACTTAAAGCACCACTCGACCTATTACTAAGTTCATAATTACCCGATTTTTGCAAAAAATTTCAATAGTAGTAACATTGTATGAAGGGGCTCGAAAAACATGGACATATTTTTTTTTACTTTCGACAGCAAATTATATAAATTTTCTTTTGAATCTAAATATGTATGGGAACTTCTTTCAAACTAAGTCCGAGAATAAAATTGCAGTAAATCATGTCTTTGTGCGGGTTAAAGCCCGTCTGCATTAAGGGAGGACTACAGGCAATTCTTCGTCAAATTCGTTTTGTTGATGTTTTGTTTTGTTTGTTTTGCTCTAAAAAATTGCGTTAACTGGCAGGTTTATAAGAGATGCGATAATAAAAGCGACTATTTTTATCGCCAATGTAAGTAAATTGGAACTTACTTTATAATGTCACTTTCTGACTTATTTTCATTTCTTTTAAATTTTCTTCTAAATGAATCGAAAAAAGTCAAAATTTCAAAATGTGAAACTCTTTAAAACTCGAGATATTCACAAATAAATTACATGAATTGTAGATTTTGTGAATGCATGTGGATGGATTCAGCATTCGGAATAACATAAAAAAAATTATATATGTATGTATATGTTGCCGTTAGATAAAAAAAACTTATCTCTCTACATACGAGGTTTCATCTTTTCTTCTCAAGTCGACTCTTTTACTTCTCCCATCTCTATAGGTAAATACATATACCAAGTGTACAAGTATGAAACCGGTAATGACATCTCTGTGCCGCTAGGTAAAACTATACGCTCTGTCAAACCAAATCATTGGCGCCATTTCTTCGCATTTAGTTCTGTCAACAATATTCAGTTCATAAACAATCGACATATTTTTTTCGCTCGTAAAAATTACGTATTTTGTGCCTGCAACCTACGTTTTGCCGACATCAATGATTTTCTGTTTCCAATAGAAAAAATCTGCTTTGAAATCTCATCGATTGCTTGTGGAAGCTTACGGCCAGCATGCTCTAGGCAAAACACAGTGCAACGAGTGGTTCAATAAGTTTAAAAGTGGCGATTTTGATGTGAGAAACGAAGAACGTGGAAGACCACCGAAAAAGTTTGAAAATGCTGAATTGTAAGCTTTCCTCGATGAGGATGATGGTCAAATGCAAGAACATCTTGCAGAGCAATTAAATGTGACCAAACAATGAATTTCTCAACGTTTAAAAGCTATGGGATTGATTTTGAAGGTGGGAAGATGGGTGCCGCATGAATTTACTGAAAGACAGCAAGAAAATCGAAAGAACCACCTGTGAAATGTCGCTGGCCAGGTGCAAAAGAAAGTCATATCTTCATCGAATTGTTATTGGCGATGAAAAATGGATCGATTTCGAGAATCCCAAACATAAACGATCATATGTTAAGCCCAGTACACCGGCCAAATCGACAGCAAAACCAAATCGCTTCGGAAAGAAGAATATGCTTTGTGTTTTCTGAGATCAGCGAGGTGTTATATCTGGTTTGACCTTCTGAAAACAGGTGAAACAGTTACTGGTCAACGCTACCAACAACAAAACCAACGTTCAGAATATCAAGGTAGGCAACAGAAAGCGATTTTTGTTGATGACAATGCCCCATCACATCGAACAAAACAGACTCGGGAATTGGTAAATTTGTACAACTGGGAAGCTCTCCCCCATGCGGCTTATTCACCAGACTTGGCTCCATCTGACCACTTATTTTCAGCAATGGGCACGCACTTCCTGAGCAGCCCTTCTATTCGTACGAAAATGTGAAAATATGGCTCGATGACTGGTTTGACTCAAAAGAGGAAAAGTTTTTTTAGGCGAGCCATTCACAAATTGCCAGAGAGATGGAAAAAACGTATAGCCAGCAATGGCCATTACTTTGAAGATTGAATGTTTAACCATTTTGCTTAAATAAACGTATATTTTCTTTAAATAAATAGCGGTTTCATACTTTTACACCGATATCTAAATATAGTCGATCTTCCCTTTGGCAAATCCGGAAGAGATCAGAAAATATATATGTTATATATAGTATGTAGAAACCTTGTTATACCGAAATGATGATTTTTGTTTGTTTTTTTTTTCTAGTTTTTAATTAAATTAATCAGTAATTGTAGTTTCACTTTTCTTCCTCAACAAAATTTTCTAATACACATTAAGAGAAGCAAACACAGTAGTCAGATTGCTGTTTCTCATTTACGGAAATGAATGATTTCCTTATATGAAGATCAAAAACGAGTGAGAGTTCTACTTACAGATGCAAAAATTTTTCGCTGTAGTGGAAAAATAGCTATATGAAAATTCGTTTATATGAGATCAAAACACACTAAAAGTAGAACGAGAAAACTGTGTTCTTGAAATCTGCTAATTTGTATTAGGGAGAGTTTAGTTGCAATGAAGAAGTTCGTTATAGCGGAGTTCGACTGTATGAGGAGACAAGTTGTTTTGTGAAAAATAAAAATTATCTATGTTGATATTTTATGTATCTATGAAGGTAACAACAAGGGTAGGCCCACATTTACGGAGGTTCAAATGATCCCATATTTTAAATTAGCAATTCTTGGGCACAAAGAAAACTTTTTACAGTCTCGAAAAATCTAAAAAATTCAAATGGTTTCTTTACAATTGCGGTAGAAGTGCACGTTACCAAAAAAAAAAAAACAAAGCAAAGATCTTAATAATATACATTATATATACATACTTATACATATATGTATATGTATAAATATTATTAAGATCTTTACTATGCGTTTTGAGTAGGGAGACTGTACCCTGATAGCGATTTGTATTTCTTTTATTTGGAAAAACTATATCAACTTTTCCCCCACTCGGCAAAATTTGTAACAGTACAAAAACTACGGGCAATGCCGGGTAGTCTTCAGAGCTAGCATGGCATAAATACATATATCGAATATATTGCTTATAAATAAGTAGTTTAGTATATAATATACGAATAAAGATTTGTTGCTTTCATTGTAGCAATAACAACACAACTTAATAACAACAGCAACAACAACAACAACAAAACCAACCTAGTCATTTCATTCGAAATTCAAAACAAAATAAACAAAACATAATATGTATTGTTCGAAAATAGAGGAGGGAAAAAAACAAGCAACATCTGCTTCTCTACTGCCGGCCATAATTTTTGTGGTTGCTGCTGTTGCTGTTGATGAGTGTAAAATGTTGCATTCATTTTATGTGTGTGTGTGTGTGTGTGTGTGTGTGTGTGTGTGTGTGTGTGTGTGTGTGTGTGTGTGTGTGTGTGTGTGTGTGTGTGTGTGCAGCGTGCAGAGAGAAAGAAGAAGAAGAAAAAACAGCAGGCAACAAAAGTCATTTCTATACACTCGCCTGTGTCTGTGTGTATGCGTGTGTGTGTAGGGTAAAAACCAGCCAGCGCAGACCTCTGAACGTACTCAACAATAACATTCATCCATAGTATGCTATACACGAGGAGTAGATAGATAGATAGATACATTTGTAATATGTATGCACTATGATGTATGTATGTGAAATATCAAAAGTGAATTGCCGTGTAACGTAAAAAGAGAGGAGGAACAAGAAAGCGAAAAAGTAGAAGGTGAAGACGAAGAAGAAGAAGAAGAAGAAGAAGAGGTGGTTGAAACAAAATCAAAAGCAGCAAGCAGCAGGGGCAAGCAAGCAGCATGTTTTCATTCAATTATGAAAATGCATACGTCACTTTTGTAATTGTAGTGGTGAAAATGTGTTTTATTCTTGTTTTGATACAGATTGAGCATGTGTTAGTAATTTTTATATTATTTTCGTTTTTTTGTTTTTTTGTTTGTTTTGGGTGTGCGTGTATCCGTGCGTTTCATGACGTTACGAAGACGACGAGAACGGCAACGACAACGACAATCACGGTGAGAACAACAACAACTATCACCAAATATAAAGCGTACATTTAAAAACCATAGCAAATTTGAACTCATTGAAAAGAGTACCATCACAAAAGTCAGGAGTAGGCGGCGGTGGCGGCGGGTGAAGCCAAAGGGGGATGGGCCAAAGGGGGGAAGACAAGAAACAAGAGAAAGGTGAATACAAGTATTATGCATACATACAATGTCTTTAAAAAAAAAACTTGTGACTTTTTTGCATTTTGTTTTGATTTTATTCGGATTTTTTATTTTATTTATTTTTTTTTTTTTTGGCAAACGTTTTGCAACATACCATACATATCTACTTACATACATACATATAGCTAGGTATACAATATCATGAGATTACGTTAAAAGTGCTGTACACTAATACAAATGATTGAAAAGTGAGTGTATACAGCAAATTATGGTATACTTCAGACAGACGAAAGCTATGCTGAATGGTCAGCAACTTTTGCTCACTAACTCACTCACGTTCACATGCCAGTGACACAAAACGTAATTTTGTAAAACACACAATATATACTATATGTATATTTACTATATGTAAATATATGTATGGATGTATGTACATTGTTGTATACAGGACATCTCACTAACCATACGATTCTTTTTCTTTTAATGGCACAACATCCCATGGAGGGCCTAGGCCTCGGACGAGCTTTTTTCGCAGCCACTCATGTTGTGCGTGTTATATATGTCCACGAATGGAAGGGACGGACCCACAGTTTTATGCTGAATCCGAACGACGAAGTGACAAGCTTTTCTGCTAGGTTTGCCATGGCTTGCCAAAAGTTAGTTGTCGTGTAGAAAATTGCTTTTTTTCCACATTTTTGATTTTGCCTGTGCCGAGATTTGAGCCCCGGACACTCTGCGTAGCAGGCCAGCGCACTACCCGAGTACGCCACGGCCGGCGTCCTTTAACCGTATGATAAACATCTTACTTACTTACTTTTAATGGCACAACAGTCCATGGAGGACCTAGGCCGAGCTTTTCGCATCCACTCATGTTTTACGTGTGATATTTTTGTACATGAATGGAAGACAGTTTAATGTCGAATCCGAACGGCGAAGTGAAAAGCTTTTCATAGGCAATTTTTACTCTTGTAGGTTTGCCATTGCCTGCCAAGAGGTGTAGAGGTGCCGTGTAGAAAAAATATTTTCTGCTTTTTGATTTTGCCTGTGCCGAGATTCGAACCCCGGACACTCTGCGCAGCAGTCCAACGCACTAGCACTACGCCACAGATGATAAACATCTAAATTCCATAATTTGAAGGTATGATTTGAGCCCAGTTTAAAATCGTTGGTTTCAAAATTAACCGGTGTCCGGTTATGTAAGTCAATACAAGTTTCTTTTTTTTTGATATTGATTTACAAACTACAGACTACAGATGGTCGCTGTGGCGTAGTGGTAATGCGTTGGACTGCTACGCAGAGTGTCCGGGGTTTGAAAAGTAGAAAACAATGATTTTCTACACGGCACCACCTCTTCGTGGCAAATGGCAATGGCAAACCTACAAGAGTAAAATTGCCCATGAAAAAGATTTTCACTTTGCCGTTCGGATTCGGCATGAAACTGTAGGTCCCTTCCATTCATGTACAAATGTGACACGCACAACATGAGTGGATGCGAAAAGCTTGGCCTTTGGCGCTACATGTGGTCTTAGTCGACACTGATAAACTGAAGTTAATTGTGGTAAAGGCATAACACTTGCCACAATGGCTATCTATCTCTTTATCGGTGTCCTGTGTGATTGCATTCCCTCTCTCATTCTCCCTCCTTCTTCCTCCCACCTATCAATCTGCCTTCCATTCAACACAATGCTCTGCATTCATAGGGGTACACCTGTGTGTTAACTGTAACAATAACAAAAAAAAAAAAAAAACCAGATCATTGAAGATGCAGACCGAACTTTTACAGACCGAACATTTCATGATTATTTTTTTTTTGTGATATTTATACAAAATTTGTAGTAAAAATTTTCCATAAAAGCTTTCGGGAAAGATCCCAATCCCAAATGTTTTTAGCGCTACACTGTCTGTAACGCCCACAATTGGGCGTCGCAGGTATGAATACACATTCATACAATATGTACATATATAATAATTGATTAGCGCTCATAGCCTTCTCGATTTACCCATGCCCTACTGTCCGTCTGCCTATGTACAGGGATAACTCGAGTAAGACTTAAACAATCACAACCACCAAATTTAATACAGACATTTGTTATTGTCAGGAAGAGGTTAAGTTGTGAAATGGGCAAAATCAGTCAAGTAGGCGTGGTATCTCCCTTACAAGAGAAATTTTCTAAAATATTTAACCATAGAAATTTAGTGTAGGGTATATAAAGTTCGGTCGCTCTCGAATTTTGCTTTCGGGATTCTTTCGCTTGTCATTGCCAGACATTTGAAATTTCATTCATTGTACCTGATATTGGACCCAGGCATATTGCACACCATTCTTGTAAATGCCACTCACTCCACATGGCCATTACCTACCGTGTTGCAACTACAATAATCGTCTCGTGTTTAATTTCTTCTTCTGTCAGTAAATCAAGCTCTTAAAACTGAAAAAGATTGCATCAACTCACTCGAAGCAATTTGCACATATGTTACTGAAACACCCTGTGTACGTAGTGAAATGTGAGGAGGTCTCGAGCAGTATTGGGAATGCGAAGTGCTAGCAGCGGTTGCAATGTGTTGTCGCAAAACTTTTGCTTTGTTGTCGTTTTCTACCTTCTTCGACTAATCTACTCCACTCCCTCCTCCTCCAGTTACATACAATGTGGACAGTGTCGTTGAGGAGTTGAGTTGAGGAGTAACAAAAACGAGACAATTCCATTCTTCTATAATGTTGGGGAAATTAAGAAAATTTGTAGACACCCTATTCATGTACAGTTTCAGCTTCATAATAGTATACAGGTATGTGTTACATAGTCATGTTTTACACTTTAAATGATTCATATAACGGAAATTAATATCTAAGAATGTTAAAGGTAAGAAGAATTTGAAATTGAAATTTAGAATTGTCTCGTTTTGTTGAGAAAAATTTGGGACTATCAGTTTTTGGTACGCAAATTAGTGTAATAACCACGTTTTGCTGTGTAAATGTGACAAAATTAATATAGTAAATTTAAAATATAATATTATATAAAAAAAAAATTCCTAATTAAATGGAAAATTGAAACTGAAATCTCGTCCATGATACTACTGTGGGCAAAAGTTAGTAAGACTTTTTAATTTAAATTTCGCGCGGAAACCCATTCATCAAAATATTATTTTTTTAAGGTTGGTATGACTGTCGGTGACATCTGTGCCAAATGTCACATCAAAATAATCATTAGTGTTTAGTATACGCTTGTCTTTCTGAAGTACAAAAAGTGCATTCGGCGATTTTCACAATGAGTGAAATTATTCAACAAAGAAGTTCCATTAAATTTTGTGTGCGGAATCAAATTTATGGTGCCGAAACGTTCAGAATGTTGCAAAAGGCCTTCGGTGATAATTGTATGTCGCGAGCAAGTGTTTTTGATTGGTACAAATTGTTCAAAGACGAACCACGTCCAGGACGGCCATCAACATCAACTGATGATCACGTCACACGTCAATAAAATCAAGGAATTGGTGCTCGAGAATCGACGATTAACAGTCAGAGACTGATGCCTTACTGGCATCGTTGGAATATCGGAAGGATCAGTGAAAACTATTTTAAAACATCATTTGGGCCTAAGAAGAGTGAATGCACGATTGGTTCCAAAATCACTGCATTGGTTTTACGAGACCATTTTGCCAAAAATTCGACTGATATCGTTCCGCAACCACCCTACCACCCTATTCGCCTGACTTAGCACCACCACGTGTGACTTTTGGCTATTTTCTAAACTCAAAAAACCGCTTCGTGGACCGTTTGACCGTTTTGAGTCAATTGAAGACATTAAACATGAATCGCTAAGCGCATTGAAGGCTATTCCGGAAATTGACTTTAACAACTGTTTCGAGAATTGGAAAAAACGTTGGCACAAGTGTATTGGGGCCGGGGGGGATTACTTTGAAGGGGACGAAATAGATTTGGAAGAATGAATAAAAAAATTTGAAATTATGAACAAAGTCTTACTAACTTTTGCCCACAGTAGTAATGCCCTGGATACATGAATTTATATATTTTTTTGTTGTTGTTGAACTTTTACATTTTTGTTATGGTTTATACAACATATTTGCGAAAATTCACTGTATTACAAAATATGGAATTGTCACGTTTTGACGTAAAGTTTTGTTTTTAAGTTTAACTTTTAAAATGAAAAATAAAACCAAAAATTTAATTTTGCCTGTTTTCACTGTATCTTCTGATAGATTTCAGCCCAATGAAAACAACGAAAAACAACAAAGAAACCAAATCGGAAAAAAATGGAATTATCTCGTTTTGCTAATTTACTCCTCAATTGCCCATTAATCAACTTTGCAGAATTTATAACAAAAGAAAGATTTATTTTTAGGAATTAAATGTTTTTTTTTTTTTAGTATGTAAAAAAAAATGTTACAGGCAACCCGAAATATTTAAGGTATTTTGAACCACTTTTTTTTATCCCATATGATCATTGGTCATGATTATTTCTACAACTTTAAGCGTCCATAGGCATATTCCAGAAGATATATTGGGCCTCTATTTACTTATTGTAGTTATTTACATTTTTTTTCATTCACCCAGCAATCTTCAGAGCCTAGCTCTACATTAAAATTATAAAGTTTTTCTTTACTTAAGATTAAGTAATAACTTTGACTAGTTTTATATGAAGCATAAGGTTTTCTCATACATAGTTAATTAAAAAAATTTATGTAAGCTAGATATTATTTTAATGTTTAGTGAATAAGAAGGTAATATTGTGTATGTATTAGATTAGATTGAAACAGGGACTGGGAACAAGGCACCAAATCACTTCGGCCTAAAAACGCCGCAGGTGAAGAGCCCATTGAATATCCTAAGATACACTTCCGAGGCTTGTATAGCATTTAAAAATGCTAAAATATCCCTGAGAGTCATATTGCCAACTTAAACCGTAGTTGGGTATGCAATAGTAAGTTGACGAAGTCGTCTAAGCCTTTTAAGCTTGTCACAGTGGTACAGAATGTGTTCTACTGTTTCCTCATCTTCGTCACATAATCTACAGAGTTAGTCTCGAGTTATTCCAATGTTAGCAAGATGTTTCCTAGCTGATTTTTGATAATTCAAAAAACAAAATTTTTCTTTGGATCGATAAATTAATTCCTGCATTTACTTTTTAAAGATAATTTTACTTAAATGTTGCCCACGGCTACGCTTCAAGTGATCCATTCTGAAGGTCCCATTTTGGCACACTTTTTCACACATTTCGGCCGGAATCTCGCAATCTTACCAATGACGCTTGCAAAGTTCAATGTTAGCAGCAATCGTGTTTGGCTTGTCTCTATAGACAAGAGACTTAACATAGCCCCACACCCACAAAAAATAGTCTAACGGGGTCATATCACACGATCTTGGTGGCCAATTAACTGCACCAAAACTTGAGATTAACTGCTCACCAAATTCGCCTCTAAATTGATGCATGGTTTCGCGTGCAGTGTGGCATGTGTCATGTATCACCGTCCTGTTGGAACCACATGTCGGCCGAGTCCAATTCTTGCATTTTCGGCAAAAAAAAGTCTGTTATCATCGAACGGTACTGGAAACTTTCTCCATTGACCGTAACGTTGCCGCCTTCATCCTTCATCGTTTTTGGAAGAAGTACGGCCCAATGATGTCGCCTGCTCATAAACCACACTAAACTGTTCATTTTTCGGGATGCATTGGTAGCTGCTGAATTGCCTCTTCACTCCAAATACGGCAATTCTGCTTATTCACGTATCTTTACTTTTAATGGCACAACAGCCCATGGAGGGTCTAGACCGAGCTTTTCGCATCCACTCATGTTGTGCGTGTTATATTTGTACATGAATGGAAGGGACCTACAGTTTAATGCCGAATCCGAACGGCGAAGTGAAAAGCTTTTCATGGCAATTTTTACTCTTGTAGGTTTGCCATTGCCTGCCCCAAGAGGTGGTGCCGTGTAGAAAAACTACATTTTCTACTTTTTGATTTTGCCTGTTCCGAGATTCGAACCCCGGACACTCTGCGTAGCAGTTCAACGCACTACCACTACACCACAGCGACCACTGTGGTGTAGTATCTATTGAGTCAAAAATGAGCCTCGTCACTGAAGACAATTTTACGATAAAAAATCGAATCGAATTTTGGTAATAAATTCCAATAATTTGCAAACGTTGTTCAAACTGAGCATTTTTTTGCATTGACACATGTCAAGAATCGCACTTGAGCTGTCCGAAATATAAACGTTAAAAACCAAGTAACAAAGCAAAAAATGTGCACTGCTGTTTCCTCATCTTCGTCACATAATCTAATCTCCAGAGAAGAAATCCTGTGGCAGCTCGGATTCCGTTGTATGTGCATATGTATAAGTATATAGGGGCTGGGCGATATACGGTGCTACTCGCTCATATATGGAAATTTCAATATGTAGAAAATAAACGCTTATTTAAGCATTTCGCTATACTGTAGAATTCAGTCGTAGCCAAATTGGAAGAAGTTCAACAAAACAACAACGCCACCGCCATCATCATTGGCCGTTGTCGTCGACGTCGTCGTCGTCGAGTTCGAGACTTTATCGTTGCCGGACGACGATTCGTTGCCATTCGATACGAAAAACCATGAACGATTTTTTTGTTTTGTTTTCCTTTTAGTTTTTCTATTTTCTGTTGTAGTATGTATGCATATTTTGTTTTGTTTAGTTTTGTTTTGTTTCCACTGTTCAGTATGATAAAATAAATACAGATTTACATACTTATGTACATATCTATCTATAAATATACATATATGTTGTATATACGATATATGTATGTATATATGGTATACTTACTTAGAGTATATACATACTCGTATATGCACATATGTTAATATGCTGGTACATTTGTATATTGTGCATGTTTCTTGAAGTACGAGTATATTTCCAATAGTGCGAGTGCTAGTGCTAGTGCTAGTATATTCATTGAATATGTAAACGTTGTCGTCGACTCGTGATATTTATAGAAATTATTTGTTTATAAAATACTAATTGCTAATGTGTTAGCGTGCATCCAGCAGATAATTCGTATACCAAATATAATATTAGGTATGCCACACGCATGTGAATTGCTGGTGCGAGTGTGTGCGCATATCGGTGTGCTTGTTAGTAGTATCTCAGTATCTCTATCTATTCATAAATTCAAGTCACACCAGTGCAGTACACACATTTGAACGTACATCATGCGCTACGTAGTTTGCATATCCAAACACGACACAAACCAAAATGAAACAAATGCAAAATGTACGAAATCAATGATAAGTCAGTCAAAGCGCTCAAGTCGTCTGGTGTCTCATTGTTAAAGCAATATTTTGCAAAAATACTTGCATGCTTGCATATTGCAAACACACGAAACAATAAATAAATAATTTTTTTTTAATGGAAAATGGAAAAAAAGAACAGATAGCGGCTACAATGTTATTTATATTAGCCCTGAAATTGATAACGTTCTTTGTGTTACACAGAAGAAATTGCAAAAGCAAAAAAAAGCAACAAAAAAAATCAAATTGTGTATTAAATTCCAAAAAAAAAATAAAACAATAATAATGAAAAAGTAGAAGAATTATGAAAAGCAAAAATGATAATGCCCGCCTATCTTGTCTAGAAAGAACAACATGAATGGTGCTCGAGTTGTTAGCTAACAATCTCTTAATTTTTTTTATCAACAAAATCAGGTCATGGTCTTTTTGTTGATTTTCTTTTCTTTTTTTTTTGGCAAATTCTTCATTTATCAAGAATTATTATGAAATTGTATTAGTAATTATATTTTTAAATCATTTATTATTTTTATAGTGAGTTTAAGAGAATTGCTATGCATGCAAGTTTGCATGATAAATTATCTTCAACTTTAGTTTGCAGTTATTGCTCGTAGACTTTATTCAAGGAATTAACATAATTCACACAGTTCTAAGATTTTTATATACTTAAATACCATATATAGTTTTTATTTATTTTTGCAATTGCATAACTTATTTCAAAGAATTAATAATGGAAGCTGCGTTTTATTCGCCACTCGCTTCTAGTTAGGTATAACTAGCAGCGATAAAATCTGTTTCTAGCATCTGGTTTTCAATGCCTAGTTTCTATAACAATCCTAACAATTCTAAGATTTTTATATAAATTCCGTACATAGTTTTTATTTAATTTTGCAATTGCATAACTTATTTCAAAGAATTAATAATGGAAGCTGAGTTTTATTCGCCACTCGCTTCTAGTTATGTATAACTAGCAGCGATAAAATCTGTTTCTAGCATCTGGTTTTCAATGCCTAGTTTCTGTAACAATCCTAACAATTCTAAAATTTTTATATAAATACCATACATAGTTTTTATTTATTTTTACAATTGCATAACTTATTTCAAAGAATAAATAATGGAAGCTGCGTTTTATTCACCACTCGCTTTTAGTCATGTATAACTAGCTGCGATAAAATCTGTTTCTAGCATCTGGTTTTCAATGCCTAGTTTCTATAACAATCCTACTGTGAACTGTCCATTATAAAAAACAAGAAATGCATTTTGATAAAAAAAAAAAAGAAAAAAAGCAAAGTGTCTAAATGTCATCTGAAGAATAGAAGTAAGTAACAGAATGTTCTTTGGCGCTCAAGGGCGAGTTCAATCATACCAAAATAAAGAAACGAAATGCCTGTGCTCATGTTCTGGAAATTCACCTTCAGCTGTCAGTTGCCATTGAGCAGTTTTATTGTGTATGACAACACAAGGAAAAAGTAGTTAACTAACTTGATCGTTTTATTCGCACATTTTAAATGGCAGTTAATGTATAATCATGTGAAGAGAAAAAATATCTCAAGCTATGTTTTCAACTGACCCATCACAATCGTTGGCTGGCATTGAGTGGGAGAGTAAAACTATCTAAATGTACACAATAGAAATATTCAATCATATTTTGAATAGGTACCAGAAACCGTGTTACGATTTTGAAATTTGTTTAATGTAGGTTCCACATATGTATCTCTTCTATGTATGTATGTATATGACATTTCACCAGTCAATTCTAAAGAAAATATGTTGTGATTTTTAGAGGGTGTGAAATCTTTTGGCCTACCCCGAGGAAATGAGGTGACCAAGTATGCAAAAAACCAAAAAACATTAAATACTCATACGTAACATAGTTGTCAATAAGTATTCTCTGGGATCGAATACTAAGTATTAAAAGATTATTTAACGTTAAAGTTAGCAAAATGTGTAAAATATGCGACTTTATTGAAATTTATCTTTTTTTTTCTATAGGATTTTGTTTCTACAAAAGTTTGGTCTCTGAAATATATATTTGGGAGCCTGCGATGTTATAATTGTTCGTTTCCGATCCGGAAATTTCGATTTAAAATACTCACGGAAAGTCGGAAATTTTGCAACTGGTGGAGCAAGATCTGCAAACAAGCTATCAGGAGATAGTGGAGCCACTAAACATCAACAACATGACAGACTTTTGAATACCAACCTCGGATACCTTTTAATATGACCCAATGGTGAAAAAAGGAAAATAGAAATAAAAAATCTATATTTTTGTTGTAAGAGTAAAAATTTCTTTGAAAATGTTAATATTGTAAAATGCCAAAAGTAAAATGGCCTTGCATCATTACAAATGAAAAATATTCCTACTGCTATCACAATATGGCAACAATATGGTAAATATGTATACTCTCGTATATAATAAACCATGAAAATTTGCACATCAATCGCAAATTTAAGCAATCGCCCATCGGGCCGACACCTTTCTCATGCCTTCACACACGGGTACTTATTGATCTAGCCTCGTACTTACATGCATAGTAAAGCTATGTGTATTTTTGAGCTCTTATCAAAAGCACGTACATACTCGCATGTACTATGTACTTATTTTGAGAATTACGTTTCGGAAATTGAACGAAAAGTAAGAACACTTTAAGATTACCGGAGCAATGTATGTGGTAGAGTTGTATATGGCATGCCCTAGTCACAGTTTGGCCTTGCTCAACACCTATCACATATATTGTTTTTGATTTCCATTATGATCATTGAACTGCCCTTCTCACAAGAGATGTGTCATTCATTTTCCTCTTGTCGTACGTGTGCATTTCCATTTAGTGATAATACTTAATTGATATCACTAAAACCGAGCTATTCGTACGTATTCGTACGTACATAAGTACTTGAGCTTATCATGAGCTAAAGGACGTTCACTAACTTTTAGAATTTGCAGCCGATAGCGTACAACAATGCGATATCACAACCGGAACACTAAAGATTATGGAATTAAGTATAATATTTTTCCCTCACCCCGAATTGTTATGCACCTACTTGGTGCAATGCAAACCTTTTCCAATTACGTGATTTTTTAATAACATTTTAATACAAAAATATGTTATTTACTCTTCTTTGACTTAATATTGTACTTTAAATGCGCATAGGTGTTTCAGATTAATGAGGGAATAAATATTGAATAGTGCTCAATTATTTATATAAATTTTCTACTATGTATATGAACGACTCAAAGTTTACAAAAATAGCAAGGTTCTGAAAATGAATACTGATATACTCGTATGGTGTAGCATAGCGCCTCAATAATAAAGTTATAATTTCATTTATTGAGAGTTAGAAATGTTATTTGCTGCCAAAATACGGCCTGCTTGTAGAGCTTCTGTTTCAACTAGTCGCCTACAGGTGTTAGGCGGCCTGCCGCGTCAGCGACTAACTTTGTGGATTCCAGTCTAGGGCTGCTGTTGTGATATCTTCGTGAGGTTTGCGGAGTGTTGGCGCCGATCTATTTCCACTTGCGGCATCCAATTTCCAGATGGACCGGCACCTGTCTAATCATAGTCCAGAGGTCAGCTTTGGTGATGATGTTTTTTTTTATTGATACATTTAACACACAGGGTGTACCCCTATGAATGCAGAGCATTGTGTTGAATGGAAGGAATATTGATAGGTGGGAGGAAGAAGGAGGGAGAATGAGAGAGGGAATGCAATTACACAGGACACCGATAAAGAGATTGATAGCCATTGTGGCAAGTGTTATGCCTTTACCACAATGAACTTCAGTTTATCAATGTCGACTATGACCGCATGTAGCATCCACTCATATTGTGCGTGATATTTTTGTACATGAATGTTGGTCCAAAATACGTGCATAATCTTGCGAAGACTGCGGTTAATAAAAACTTGCAATGCTTGATTCTGATAGAACTCGCAAAAAAAAATTATACATATCTCGGTGTTTTAAAAAAAATATTTAATTTTTACCTTACGCGAGCCTAATGTCTGCCCACTTTAAACAAATTAAGTATAATATAATATACCATAATAGAATTTGTTAGTTTTGGATTTTCAGTAGAATCTTACATAGATCATTTCCTTTGTTTGTATCGACCCATTGGCTCCCTCTCTTATGGGTTATTTTTGCACTTTTCAGAGGAAATTACATTTTTTGGGTCGATAGAGGAGGGAATTCTAGAAATATGTATGTTGCTCGTGTACTATATGAAATCTAGCAGAACCCACTTAGGTCGTGGTGATGTTCAGATATAGCTCGGCGAACACCATGAAATTGTTGTTGCACCGAACACGAACAGAGAGCTTTTACTCGCTCTCACAAAGAACAGGATATGCTGGGTGAAATGTACACCGAGCACGCCGAGCATTCAGGGTGGCATTGAGTTATTCTACCAAAAAGGAACAAAAATGTACTATGTAAAATAGTACGAAAACATGCAAACCTGTACATCTATATTTTCATTGGCAGAAAAGCGAAGTTACGTATATTTTTACTGTTTGAAAGTGAATATTAAATATATTATTTGTAAAACTATAGAAGTATGAAAAGTATTTATACAACATATTTGCTGTGTGATGCAAATGGTGTTGAGACGACTCTTTCCCTTGAAGTTGCCACATACATATACTCCAGTACCTCAATTCCGGTGGCTGTCGGTCCAAAAAATTACATCATTTGCATAATTCATTGCACATTCAATTATATTTTTAATTTCACTCTCCGTATTGATAAACTCGTTTAAAGTTTTTTGGTATACCATTTTGAAAAAGAACCTGAATTTCGAACAAAAGCAACTCTGTAACGAACTCGAATGTAACCACCACACCGAACACGAACGAAAAATATGATGTGTTCGCCAAACAGCCGGACACCAGTATAACCACGACCTTGCAGAACCTTAATACAATTTTTTTTTTTTTTTTTTTTTGTGTTGAACTTTGTAAAATTTTGTTCTAGAATATCTCTTAAACTTTGAAATTCTTACGTGAATTTCTTGAATCTGAAATATTTTATCGATTGTGATTGTAATTGTGATTGTGCTGTGGTGGTGTTTCATGTTTCATACTTGAGAGTTGCCATAGGTAAATACTTTATGACGTTTTACTTAGATTGACAATAAAACAGACAGCAGTTTAAAAACTTGTGACTTCATATTCTTAATAACAAATAATAATAATTATAATTTTACTAATGCTTATACATTAAATGATAGCCAGAGGAACTGATATCGTGAAGCTTAAGCTTTAAAGTGAGTGAGAGAAACGACCACGACCACGCTCCTAAACACATACAAGTAGCAAGTAGTAGCAAAAAAAAAAAAGAAGAAGAAACATTTTGCCGGTAAATTTGTGTGTATAGAGAAGGTAATGAAACAAGCTAACACAAAACCACAGCCACACAGGCTGACAGTTAAACATATGTACAAACAAGTATAAGTACATACTTATACCTATATATGTATATATATATGTATTATATCAATTCATGGACAATTTAATTAACTGAAATGCGAAATGTTAGGCTAATACTCGTGTCATAATTATTGATAAAAAAAAAACATGCATGAAAATCATTTTGAAATTGAATTAGTGATAAGAGATATTTCATCAATACATGATGAGAAATCCCTCAATATAAATTTCATTTATTCTTTTTCGCGCATAGCACAATAATTTTATAAATTTTCTTCACTGTCACGGCATCCAATCAACACTCAGCTTGAAGATTACAGAATGCACGCGGTTGATAAAAATTGTAGACTATTGTCTATGCTGTACTGATGACAAACTTCGAATCTGTCGTGCAACTGATAACGATAACGTTCGATAATAATATTGTTGTGCTCAATAAACACTAAACACACAATTTAATTGATAAGCGTATCAATTGATAACGGGGAAAAAATATTTAAACATCATAATCCGATAACATTCCAAGCTAAACAAGAATAAGTAACGTTCCTTGAGCATATAGAAATTTTTAATAAATATATTCTAAGGGTGATTTTTTAAGAGCTTGGTTTTTGATAATTAAAAAAAATACAGAAATTTTACAAAAGTAAATGATATTTTTATTTGGATCGAATCAATTCCTGCCATTTATTTCACTTAATTGTTGCCCACGGCAACGCTTGAAGTGGTCCTTTCTGAAGGTCCAATTTTGGCACACTTTTTTTTTACACATTTCGGCCGGAAACTCGGAATCTCACCAATGACCCTTGCAAAGTTCAATGTTGGCTTCCAAAGCAGCAATCTTGTTTGCCTTGTCTCTATATCTCTATAGACAAGAGACTTAACATAGCCCCACACCCACAAAAAATAGACAAACGGGGTCAAATCATACGATCTTGGTGGACAATTGACTGCACCACAACGTGAGATTAACTGCTCACCAAATTCGCCTCTAAATTGATACATGGTTTCGCGTGCAGTGTGGCATGTGTCATGTCTCACCGTCCTGTTGGAACCACATGTCGGCCGAGTCCAATTCTAGCATTTTCAGCAAAAAAATAAGTCTGTTATCATCGAACGGTACCGGTAACTTTCTCCATTGACCGTAACGTTGCGGTCTTCATCCTTCATCGTCTTTGAAGAAGTACGACCCAATGATGCCGCCTGCCCATAAACCGCACCAAACAGTGCATTTTTCGGGATGCATTGGTAGCTGCTGAATTGCTTCTGGATGGTCTTCACTCCAATTACGGCAATTCTGCTTATTCACGTTTCCATTGAGCCAAAAATGAGCCTTGTCGTTGAAGACAATTTTGCGATGATTTTGCTTGCGAAACATATTTTTCACAGAGCACGAATCTTGATAATAAATTTCAATAATTTGCAAACGTTGTTCAGACGTAAGTCTATTCATGATGAAATGGCAAATCAATGGCAACTGAGTATTTTTTACTTTGACACATGTCAAGAATCACGCGTGAACTGTCAGAAATATTAACCTCAAAAACCAAGTAGCAAAAAAATCACCCTCTATTTATTTGTATTGCGAGTGAGTATACACTCGGTTGTCGTTGTGCATATATAATATTAAACTTATTATGTAGTTAAGAGGAAAAACGTAGTTTGTTTCGCTATAGTCTTCCTTTAGTCTTATCTTATCTCGCCTATGGCGGAAAGTTTGACTGATAACAATTTATTATTATCAGCAATGTGTTTTAGTTATACCATACTTACATTTGTATTTGTATATGATAATGCCAATAATATTTTCATTAAAATAATGTATAGTTAGTTGGTTTTGTTTATTTTATTTTGATTATTTGCGTTGCTCTTATTGTTATTTCTTTAGGTATTTTCTGTTGCCAATGTATAGGATTTTTTCATGTCATGCCGTCGTGTTTGAAATTACATAAATAAAATCTTATCATTACTTGTTAATGTTATTAATAATATTTTCGATAACGATTGCTTGCTTTTTTCTTTGCAGATTTTTTTCATTAGAAGGTAAATATTCAAATGCGTTATCAGCTTATCAGCGATAGCGTTACAAAAGATAACAAAAAATTGTAAAAAAAAAATAAATAAAGAGTTTATTAAAACTTTTGCAAACTTTACTTTCCGCATTCATTACAGAGAAGAAACCGTTTGCATCGAGTATTTTATTTAATTGATTTATTTATAAATATAACAGTAGATATATGATATAGGCGCCGCGGCGTATTAGGGTAGGGCGTAGTAGGATCGAATCTCGGCACTTGCTAAATCAGGAAGTAGAAAAACACAGCACCACCCTCTTGGCAGGCAATGGCAAACTTACTAGTGTAAAAATTGCCTATGAAAAGCTTTTCACTTCACCGTTCGGATTCGGCATTCGATTCGTGTGCAAATGCAACACGCCCAATATGAGTGGATCGGCCTAGGCCCTCCATGGGCTGTTGTGCCATTAAAAGAAGAAAGACGTAATTATTACCTTCTTCTCTTTTTATTAGTTATTTTAAAAGCGGGTTGTAAGACTATTGCCCTGCATCAGTGCTATTGAAAGGAGTTAGTTGATCATTACATAGTGTCTCGACTACCTACAATTCAAGACAATGTGCATGTTCATGTCAGTGTAGCTAGCTGATGGCTGCCAAAACACAAAGTGGGAAAATTTAAACCCAACAATGCATTCTCGCGCAGTTCTAATTAAATTCGGTTCTTTTTACATTCATAATTTCACATACACTCATATTCACATGGTAAATATTTATGAAAGTAATTATTTCATTTCTATTTAATTTTAGTTGCGTCATTTTAAATTGATAAACGTCAAAATCAAATGAAAATTCAAATTCATGTCAGAGTTGAGTTTTTTGGTATGCCATTAACATACATAAGGTGTCGCCACTAGAAATTTTGATCGCAAGACTTGAACATTGCTTTAAATTATGGCTAGTGGAGACACCACGTTGTAAACATGTGCAATGCCAGTTGAAAAGGGTGATATGTGTTTTTGCGATTGTAGTTATAGCTGGGCAGCATTTACAGCCCCTTAACAAGAAATTTTAAGGTGATCTTGCTTTATTTTAAGTTTAGGAACCTAATATCGTTTACAGGCGTATAGATTCACAATCACTCAGCTATACTAAGCAATGAAACTTCAAATATTCTGGCCAAGTTATGGCACGAAGTTCGTTACTCCACCGATCTAAAAGAAGATTATACCATGAAAGTAAGTATTATCAGTGTTGATTCTCTTAAAAATCTTATAGATGTTGGAATCCATAATCCTGTCCATACTTAGTCACACATCAGATGCAAATCATCTTATCAACAAATCACATCAATAGCTGTGTGTCTTATTCGCCAACTCATTTAACATGTGCGAATAAAACGATCAAATTGTTAAATCTCTTTTTCGATGTGTTGACATTTACAATTAATAGCAGGAGGTGACTTTCCAGAATATGAGCACAGACATTTATCTTCTTTGTTATTAGGTTGCTAACATGTCCTTGTGCATCAAACAACATTTTTAATTGTAGTTGTAACTCCCTTTTTTCATCAGGGAGACATTTTTATTTGGAAACTGATCTTTTTTTTTTTTTGCGAAACTGATCATCTGCTTCCATTGATTGATAGTTCACAGTAGGATTGTTATAGAAACCAGGGATGGTAAACAACATGCTAGCTATGTGGTCACTGTGGTGTAGTGGTAGTGCGTTGGACTTTTACGCAGAGTGTCCGGAGTTCGAAACCCGGCACAGGCAAAATCAAAAAGTAGAAAAGAACAAATTTTCTACACAGCACCACCGCTTGGCAGGCAACGGTACATTTTCCTTGTCGTTCCCATCCCTTTCGTTGGAACTACATGCGGTCATACCATAGTTCGGCACTGATAAACTGAAGTTTATTGTGGTAAAGGCTTAACACTTACCACAATGGCTGGTCTAACTCTTTATCGGCGTCCTGTGATTGCATTCCCTCTCTCATTCTCTCTACTTCTTCCTCGCATCTATCAATCTTCCTTCCAATCAACACAATGCTCGGCATTTATAGGGGTACATCCCCCTGTGTGTTGACTGTAATATAACAAACGAAACATAAGAGCTGTAAATATACCCGTTATTTCTTCAGCTTTTGTTATTGTTTCCCATAGAGTTATCGCAGATAGTTATACATAACTAGGACCGAGAGGTGAATAAAACGCAGCGAATGCCTTATTTTGAGGTGGGAAAATCAATCTGAATTCTTTCTTTTATTATTTAATTTACATGATCTTCGAAGGCAAGTAAGTATACTTCAGATCATAACTCAGTTGAAAAACTAATACTATTTTCTAATGTTTTTGACTTTTTGATATACTATATACCATAATATGTATGTACTATACATGCGCAATTGAGGTGTCTCATTTTATCGCATTCTTATGAAGTCGTAAAGTGTTGTAACAGAAATTATAGAATTTACAGCAATTGAGAGGAAACGACATTTAAAAGGATGCCTTGTAAATATCCCAAATCTGTAGATAAAAAATTCTCGTAAGTAAGTATAATAAATGTAATTACAATTATTTTTCTAGAGCTGTTTGTTTGGCCTGAATGGAAGCGAAAAGCTTAGCCTAGGCTATACAGTTATTGCCTACAGTTAAAAGGATATTCCCAAAAGCTAGAATCTGGGAAGCAGAGGACTTTTCTTGTTAAATACATACATACATATGTATACTTATGTATATGTATGAATATATATATATGAACGTTCTTTTCCGCTCTCAATCTTAGAATGTTCACGAACTTTGTGGAACTGTATGTTAATGGCTTGCTATTTGCCACACTCCGAGGCTGGTAGAAATACCATATATTTACATATAATATATATAGTATATAAATGTTAGTATATAAGCTCTCACGTGCTTATATCTTTAAGGCATGAAATCTCATGTGTCGTCTCCAAGCAATCCGCAAAACAAAATTTACGCTTCTAAAATCGTTAGTACCACATAATAACAAGTACTCGTATCTATGAAAAAGTAGATATTCTCATGTCCATATCTACTGTGTATTTGAAACTTAGAAGTAGATACATAAGAAAAAAAAAATAAACATTTTATGTACATATGAGCATTATGTAAATAGGCATAGGTATAGGCGTACATACTGGTATGTATGTATATCATATTTTGTTCAATTTATACTACGTACGTAGATAAATGTAGTATGTAGTTATTTTGTGTACTATGTACATACATACATATGTATGTATAAATGGAATATGTAAATTTTTTGTTTTGGCTAGCGTGTTGCATGAATACTGATGGAATGAAATTATTCACATACATACACACGTATTTCTTCGTTTTTTACTTCTAATTCTGCCACTTTTTCTTATACTTCTACTTCTTGTTTGTTGCCCCCATACCAAATAATAGCGTCTACGTAGTGTTACGTATCCGTCCGTATTCGCCTTTGTTGCCATTCCTCTTGCCCGCGCTGCCTGTTATTCACCCATGCCATCCATATTCATGAGATGCCCCGTACGTATCCTAACTTCCCTTAACTATGTCTTCATCTCACCGCTCTCCACTATCATCTTACGCCCATTACAGAGAATACACATACTAATACACGGTTGTTTTCAAGTTTTCTTCATTCACTGTGCCCCTTCATATTTGCGTGTTTGAGTATCTGCTTATGTGTGTGTATGTATGTGTATGTATGTGTGTGTATGTGTGTGTGTGTGTGCGTGTAAAAGCCCAATTATACATACATGCATACTTACGAGATACGTGAACGTACGTAATGCTCGCAAAACTACTTATAGTATAGACCTCGTTATATTTAGTATAGTTGTTATACTAAATGATTTGGGAATAAGAGGAGGAGGAGGAGGAGGTGGGGAAGAAGAAGAAGAACGAGAGCAGCAAGGAGACGTAGTTGTAGTCGTAGTATTATGGATACATACATATTTACATATACATATTTATATGTATATAGTATATATTAACGCCATCGTCGTGGTTGCTGTCGTATCGTTCAAATGAAAACAAGTTTAATGACGATGAAAAAATGTATATATATATATATATATATATATAAAAATATGTATATGTATCTATGTATCTGAATATATGTATCTATCTATAAAAGTGCACGAAATTTTACTTGATTGCTTTGAAAGCCACGAATGATTTTTGCACGTTCGTGTTGTAATCGTTGCCATAGCTTTGTGCGCATGACACTTTCACAGCATCGTGACTGACTGAGGCAGAGCATAGGAGCGGCGTGAGGTGTTATGGTGGTGGTGATAGTGATAGTGGAGCTGGTGTGGCTGTTTAGCAAGGCAGCAGCACCATAGGGTAACCGTTACAATTGCGGAGCCCTTGTTGTTATATACAACTGAAAAAATGTATCTACATGGAAAGTTTTCACTGTTATACATACACGGTCACACACTAAGGCTATTCAATACAAAGTGATTACTTGTAATCAAGTTAATTTACGCAATACTTGAACTTGCGTTAAGTTTGCAAATAACTAATTATTGCACATTTTATCACATTTTTTCAGAAAACGAGGTTCGAGGTTCGAGGTTCGAATTTTTAATAAATAATATTAGTCTCTTTAATAAAATAATAGCCAGATTTATTGCGTGATCTCCAAATGATTAGCCTTGTATGTTTTATATCAAAGAATAACAATTTGGATGGAGTTAGCTTGATACTGGAGTTAGAACTTCGGTTTGGAGAAGTTGTTCAAATTACTATACCATAATACATGTAAAGGGTATTTTTTCTAGAAGTGTGGTTTTCAATCTTGCAATACTTTTTTCGGAGTTGGTCTATTTGACAGCTGTCACTTGATTTATGCTCAGTTTGCTTTGCCATTTCATAATGAATAGCCTTACGCCTGAAAAATGTTTGCAAATCATTGAAATTTATTATCAAAATTCGATCCGTTTTTATCGCAAAATTGTCTTCAGTGACGGAGCTCATTTTTGGCTCAATGGATACATGAATAAGCAGAATTGCCGTATTTGGAGTGAAGACCAGCCAAAGGCAATTCAGCAGCCAAAAATGCATCCCGAAAAATGCACTTTTTGGTGCGGTTTATGGGCAGGCGGCATCATTGGGCCGTACTTCTTCAAAGACGATGAAGGATGAAGGCTGCAACGTTATGGTCAATGGAGAAAGTTACCGGTACCGTTCGATTATAACACTTTTTTTGGCCGAAAATGCTAGAATTGGACTCGGTCGACATGTGGTTCCAACAGCACGATGCCACATGCAACACTGCACGCGAAACCATGCATCAATTGAGAGTCGAATTTGGTGAGCAGTTAATCTCACGTTTTGGTGTAGTCAATTGGCCACCAAGATCGTGTGATTTGACCCCGTTAGACTATTTTGTCTATAGGGACCAGCCATACACGATTACTGCTTTGGAAGCCAACATTGAACGAGTCATTTGGGAGATTCCGGCCGAAATGTGTGAAAAATGTGCCAAAATTTGACCTTCAGAATGAACCACTTGAAGCGTAGCCGCGGGCAACATTTAAGTGAAAATGCTTTAAAAAGTAAATGGCATGAATTAATTTATCGATCCAAATAAAAATTTCATTCACTTTTGTAAAATTTCTGTTTTTTCATTTTTAAAAACTAAACTCTTATAAAAATCACCCTTTATATATGTATAATATTTTTGAGCGACATATATTCGAGCGAATAGCTCGGCCTAGGCCCTCCGTGGGTTGTTTTTGTCATTAAAAGAAAGAAGAAAAGAATATTTTTTGTATGGTCGTGGATTTTGTTAAAATTTAACAAATCTGGAGTGTGACAATCATGCCTTTTCTTAATATTATTTCTTTATTATTTGCCGGAAAAGAAGAACTAATTCAGTTTCTCAAGAAAAAGAGGTGATGCTTCCGAGGGAAGGTATAATGGAAGACTTCCAATGCTATGCTTTAGGAAGGTTTAACAAAAATTTTTTAGTTGATATTACTTCCACAAGGCTGCTTTAAGAAGATTTTGGCAAGATTTTTCTAAAATATTATTGCATCATTACTTTAACTTTCTTGAAGAATTCTTGAGAATGTAAGTGGAAGCTATTTCTTTTATTTAATTTTTTTTTCGAAAAATTGCATATAGCTTTCTAAAAGTTTTAAGGAAGTTAAATGTATTGCTTTTAATATTTGTTTTTTTTTTCATTCCATCATTCAAAATCAACCGTCTGCAATATTTGAGTTAATTTCGGTTTTGGATTATAGATTTCCAATAATATCAATAAAACTGAAAAACAATAGCTTGATCTTTAACATCTTTCATTTTATAGCTTTCAAACATTGCTACTTTGCGATGAGTTTTATCCATTATTGGAAGTGTGAATAATTGGATGGTGAAAAATTTTATTTCAGACCAAAAGAAGGCTATCAAAAGAAGATGTTGATAATAAATTTCAATAATTTGCAAACATTGTTCAGGCGTAAGGCTATTCATTATGAATACCTTTTCTCGATTAAAACGAAGGCTTCTCTCTAACTTAGAAAGGCGGCTACATGTAAGGCTTCTGTATACCTTCCCAAAGCAGCTACACAAAAAGCTTTTCTTTACCTTCCCGAGGCAGCTTCGATTTAGCCTTCGCCGTAGGTGATTGTAAGCGGTAACTAATGACATTACTCCCAATGACATTATGTGCCAAAAAAGGTATGAGTTATGAGTTGGATACGGAGAGGAGACTAAGGCTTCCACGCTAGTTTGAAACTGCTTCTAAAGCTGCTTTAGAAGTCTTCCATTTTCTTGAGGTCTCGTTATAGGTATATTATAAATAATTTTAGATGTTCATGAAATACTTATACATATGTATGTATGTAATAGGTAGGTGCCAGCCCCCTGTGCTGACATTTTGAAAGTTCATTGCATTGGTTTTTTTTTGTAGTTAGTTAATGAAATTATTTATTAGCTTAGTTTTAATCTAAGATAGACAAAGCTTATCTCACTTCGTTACGTTATCATAATACACGCAAAAAGAAGATAAAGAAATCACATCACATACAAACACACATACACACACACACACACACACACACAGACATTATCTATAACAAACTAATCTCAAAGCTTTATCTCGACTTGTTATCTAATCGTGCATTCAAATTTTGTGATGAAGTGTGAGTCGCGCAACTTTTATCTATTCACAAAACGATAAGACAGATACTAAATTTTTTTTGTAGCCAACATCCGACCGTAGGTTCTTCTTTTCGGAAATTAAGTTTGTTTTTGGTTTTTGTTTTGTGTATACAAAATTATGTTAGCACTACCAACAATAATAACACAATATCAACCATGACAATGATTACACTGATTACAATGATACTGATAACACAATAATGGCGACAGACACTTTTCTTTGTTTTGTATGTATTGATAGAGATACTCACCACCTGGCTTAAAAGTGGATGCATCAAATGATGGTGCGCGAACTGGTTGATGTTTCTCGCGTAGACCACCGCCACCTGCTTGTCGTTCCGTTACAAATGGCACTGCTGCTGGTAGCGATTCCCCACGTGTCAATGGTGGACGTGCAATTGTCGGATCATCTATAGCAGCGCTACTGCTACGTTTCATGCTGGGCGGTCCACCAATACCGCCGCCGCCTCCGCCGCCGCCGCCACCATCACCATGTGTATGATCATCATCTTCAGAGGGAGGACGCTTCAAATTAACTGATAACGCTGGCGGTACTGGTCCACCACCGCCAACATTAACTGATGCAGCAGCCGCAGCGGCGGCAGCAGCACGATTTGACATGGGTGGCATATGATGCAGTGGCATGTGTGAATTGCGAACTGGACGTACACTGGCATCGTGTGCCTCCATTTTCACTTGGAAATCAAGCAGTGGACCGATACGCTGTGTTGCATAGGCGGCATGATGATGCTGTTGCTGTTGCGGACCACCAAGACTTACGCCGCTACCGCCAACACCAATACTTATGGGCGCTCCACCGCCGCCACCTCCACCGGCATTGCGATGTTGCTGCGCTGCTTGTGATTGTACCGCCTGCTGCTGCTGCTGCTGTTGTTGTTGTTGTTGCTGTTGCTGCTGCTGCTGTTGTTGTTGCTGTTGTTGCTGCTGCTGCTGCTGTTGCTGTACTACCTCACCATTTTCATGACTGCGCTTGGCTGCTTGATGCAACCGTTTCATTTGACGCGCTGCATCCAGCACAAGTTCAATACGATCGGCGCCTTCATAGTTGACGCATCCACGGCAAACAGCTTCGGAGAAATCATTTATCATTGCCCATGGCATGCGTGGCAGATCGCATAGATAACAATGTTGACGTTTCGTTTGCAGTGACATTCTGACTGTGTCTGAATGGGAGGGGTGGGTGGGGAAGATGGTTGCGAGATTATGTGCGAGAAAGAAAACTGCAAGCTCAAAACTGTTACTTTGTGCAGAGAGTACAACACTGACTATGGAAATGGGAGAGCACACTCAAGAGTATATTACTTCCGATTTCTATAGTTGTTGTGGTTGTTGTTGTTGCTGCTGCTGCGGCTGCGGCTGCTGTTGATTTTGTTTTTCTCGTTATTCTCGTTCTCGTGTCTTCGCTGTAGTTGTTATTGTTGTTGTTGTTGCTGCTGCTGTGATTGTATTGTTGAGTTATTATTGTTCTGTTATCGCACTTTTGGGTATAGACGACCTGTTTTCCAAGCGACCGAGAAAAAGAAGCACAATAACACCACCAACTTTAGGTATACCAAAAATTTTAGTATTATACATACATACACATATGTATATACAAAAACAAACACGTATACACACACTTGGAAAAAAACAAAAAACTTTTTCGAAGGCTTTTTTCTTCTCGTATACTGATTAAAACTTGATTTCGTTTCAAATGAAATTTTTGATTATAATTTGTAGCGGATTGCAGGGTGGATGGTGGTTGATTGGGTTGCTTGATTGATAGGCTCTCAATGGAAATTAAAAAGAGAATTTCCTCTGTGCACATACAAAAATTTATGTTTATGTATATATTTTATACAGTTATTTCAGTGTAAACACGCCAAATACTCTATTTCTATTGATTCTAATTTTTCCACTTCAATTTCCCTACTACTGATTATTGTTTTATTATCATTGTAATTATGAACGGTATTCTTATTGTGGTTGTTGTTGTCGTAGTAAACGAAACACTGTTGGTACTCCATGAGGCCGATGTCCTGTGCCCTTTCGGTTTTACCCTTTTTTCTTTTTCCTTTCCTTTCCTTTTCTTAATTTTTTTTTTTTTTTTGTTATTTGTAGATTTTATTGATTTTCTAGCAAAATTCTATTAGCAAAAGAAATCAATGGCGTTCACAAAAGAATTTAATATTTCTTATTAAATTTTATATATTCACTTCGTTTCAAACTATGATTTCATACAAAATATTAATACTAATAATAATATGTATTTTGTATTTTTCTTTCTCTGATTCTCTTCAAACACCGATAATATTCTGTGTATATATTTTATATATAAAAAAAGAAACCACAATCCCACTACGAAGCGCGGCGACGAAAATCACACCGATGACACTTCGACTTAGCTCTAGCACAATACTTTAACTGAGACAGCCTGTAACCGAATGAGAAATGATTGGATTGCTAGTTGGAACGCCAAGTCAAACATTTTGTGAATCACTCGTATATACTAAATATTTGCTCGTATAAGTATGCATGCTGATCCCGTTCGTGGTGTGTGTGTGTGTGTATGAGTGAGCGTGTGTTTGTATGTGCGTGTCTGTGTACACACAAATACATATGCGCATGCGATAGTCCGTCTGCTATTGTTGGGTAGTCTTGTAATGTTTTAAAGTACAGTTCTGCTGAACAGTGGGACACACAAGGTCCGTTCGCTCATGCTGGGTTAATATGTTCTAATCGTAGCAATTCAGTTTCATTTTCTTCAACTGGAAGGTTTTGAAATTTTCGGAATTTATACTTCTACTCTCTTAATTAACTTGGTGCAACATCTCCTGCTAAAAACTTTGTGGTAAAAATGACAAGGAAACCCATAAGATAAGCCTATGAATTGTATGTAAACTGAGAAATTATCATTAAATGATATCCACCTGGAGCGAATATTATAGGGGAATAAAGACAGAAATTATCATTGGCGAAGTAGTCGCGCTGTCATAAGATTTTTAAAGCTCTGAATTTTTAAACAATCTGTTTTAATGCAATTCAATGAGAAAAATTTGATAGACCCAGATATCCAAGATCCAAACTATGCGAATACCGATCCGAACTATCTGATGAAATCGGTTATTACCGGATCCTTAGATAGACGAATGATGCATGGTGGCTGGTTGTCTGCAGAAAGCAGTAGTTGTTAGAAACAAAGCATCATAACTAGCCTTTCCCAATCTGCAAAGATATAATGCAAAATAGGAATAATAGTTTACAAAATTTAACTTATTTTGTAACATAATTTTACAAATTATTTCTAAAGGTATTTTTATCTCCTAATCAAGAATCTGAACCTAAAATCTAGTGAGTCACTGTGGGTTGGTTTTTTTGAAAGACACATTACACAATTTTTGTTTTTTGTCAGTTTATCCAATCAGAGGTAACGAGTATCCATCCTCGTAAAATCGCTCTTCATGCACATCGCATGTTTTGTAGGAAAACATCCAAGTTTTTAATGATATGTTTATACCCAAATTTTTATAGTTATTCAAAAGATTAGAGATAAGAGACCTTACATTTCCCATAAGCCACCAGAACATGAAGACTAGGATTTGATAGGACTCGATATTTTGCCTTCAACCTCGTACAAATATTTTTAAAAAAAAGTTTAAGGGAAGTCTGTGCAAAAATGTTGTTTCACTCATAAATCCAGTTCTACGATATTATCTTTGTTGGTTTGAAATTCCGATACATTATATATTTGAGCCAGTATTATCGTCGCTTTTGTCTTGAAATAAACCAAAAGGCTAGCCTCCAACTTTGGTTTCCTATAGTGTATGTACATAGTATATATATTGTGGAGTGAAGCACTTACCGGAAGATACAATTCGATTACTGAATTTTGAATTCAAATACAAATAACTTATTTTGTTAAACTCACACCGATTTCAAATGAATCTCCTCTTTATGATACTATTTCTCCTTAAAGTCGATTCCATTTTTGCTTAGCCATTCTAAGAAGTTACTAAATTAACGATAAATTCCCATATTTGCTGTGTTTCTTTTGACGCATATACATATAAGATAAGAAACGCTCAACCCAACTTAAGTATTTTGTGAACAAAATTTGGCAGCACAAAATGACGAAGGCTTACAAATCATACTGGATGTATTGGACAAGGAACCTTCGAGTACCCTAATAAATATTTTCGTGAAAATAAATTGTTTAAATTACAAAGAATCTCATACAAACTCTTTTGTTTACCTTTTTGCTGCCACTTTTCTTCTTATTTGCTTTCTTTCACTCCCCAATCACAATACGATAAATGTTGCGAGCCATTTAGTACAAAAAAATACACCACTGACGGTCAAATTTGGATCGAACGATGAGCTGTATGAGCTGTACGCCGGCACTGACATAGTCAAGCGTATAAAAATCCAGCGGCTTCGCTGGCTGGCTGGTCATGTTGAGCGAATGGAAGAAAGCGCTCCGGCTAGAAGGGTGTTTTATTCGAGACACGGTGGATGAACACGCAGAAGGGGACGTCCTAATCTCCGTTGGAAAGACCAAGTGCAGGGCAACCTGACTGCACTTGGCCTTATCAATTGACGCCAGCGCGTGCAAAGCAGAGGCGACTGGCGAAGCTTTGTAGAGGCGGCCAAGACCGATCATCGGTTGTAGTGCCAGTTAAGTAAGTAAGTAAGTAAGACTGTCAAATTTAACAACTTTGACATGGCTACACTGTTTTATCCCGGTTTCAATTCTTCGCAGGGATAGATATCGGCGCTATATAAGCATATATATTTAGGATTAATTTCCAGTATACAAATTTCTTTAAGCAGGTATACGCGACAAAAGAATCGTTTGTTTATTCTAAATATTTCACAATGTATTGTTAATATTTCATTTTACATATTTGTGCCACTGTGCACTTTTCATGGGTATCTATTGTGGCTTGGCATACCAAATGCCATGTGCTGTGACGTCACGTTGCCAATATACATACAGGCACTCACACATATCCAAAACTTAAACTTGTTTACTGAAAATGCAACATATAGTTACTAGTGTATTGCTTTAAAAGCACATCAACTTAAAACCAGTTTCAAAACAACTGCAACTTGTAAGCCCAAGTCACAGTGACGTAGATGCACTGAAGCTTCACAACGATTGCCAGACCCTACGGAACTGGTATGTGAACATGAAAAAATGTGTATTGATAATAATGAAAAACTGGTTCTCAGAGTGTTTTTGTATGAGGTGCGGCGCGTCATAAACACGAACACACGCACACTGCAGTGCACATACACTAATACACATGCACATGTACAAAAGCAAAACAAAGCAAAATGAAAAATAAAAACAATTCGATCGATACACTAAAACCAAGCCAACAACATTCCGTGTGGATAGAGGAGAGTTTGATGATAAATCTTAGTCGAATGAGGGAGGGTTGGCTGGTTTCGATGGTTGGTTGGCTGGCTGGCTGGCTGGCTGGCTGTTTGTTGGCGGGTATGGCGCGCAGACGGATGCATGGATTGGGAACATTTGTGGAAGAGAATACGTGTTCATGAGCAGAGCAAATAAAGTACACGAAACAGATAATGAAAATACGAAAAAAAGGAAATTAAATAAATACAAAAAATATCAAGTAGATACGAAAAAATAGCAATGAATAAGCATTAAAGAACGACGAGCAAGCGAACGAGCGACGTAATTTGGAATGTGACTGATGCAAATTCCGCTTTGTACATTTCGTGCATGAATTTAATTTTACCAGATACATGCACACTCTAGAGCTACAAATAATAATAATAAATAAAAAAATAAAAAAAAAAATAAATGAAAACTAAACAAACCAGTAAGGGGCTAAAGAATACCTGAGCATAGACGAAATATCTGATGCGCTATTGTGAAGGTACAATGAGAATTATTCATTAATTAAATAGATTCGTTAAATTGAATTACAGAGTTTTAAGATAAAAGCGTGGCAAAATAACCAGGTAGCCGCATCTGACTTGATGCACTCCTTTTCATTAAGGCCTCTTCTGTCAATTCAGAAATCTTTGTCTTTTTCAATACAGCGAGCACAGTTAGTACAATGCAAAGGATTCTCATGGACGCGATTGTGCTTGTTGCGCCCACCATTACGATTGAGCCATATCTTATCTTGAACCAGGTTTGATAACTGCTTCCAACAATATTGTAAAAATATAAAAATAATTTGATAATTGTCAGCTGATCGATTACTTCTCTCTTACTCTCTCTCTTCATAATTTAACAGTTAAGCTTGGATTGCCTCTCGGATGCGGCTACCTGTATTGATGAGAGTATGTTGTTTGAAGCCAATATCTTCTAAGTATTTTGAGTGGTTTTCTTACACGCTCAGCCTGGATTCTCTTTGTGATATAAGCTGGTTGGAAGCTTAAACAAAATATCAAGAGTATAAAAGGAGCACAACAAAAGGAGAAAATTGAAAATCTCTCATGAAACGATATGGAAATCTTTTATTAATTTATTCCATGTTAAATAAAATGCATATAAAGGTCATCTCGTTGCTCTAGTGAATGAGTGCCAGAGTGGAGTTCCAGTGACCTCAGAATCAATTTCCATATAAAGAGCATAAAATGCAAAAATACTAAGAGACTTTCTGCGTTTCTGCTAGAAGTTTCTATTTGAAAATATTATATAATTAAACATTATTGCGATATTGCTGATCAAATACCTTAAATCAAAAAGATTGAAGGTATTTTATTTGATATATTGATATTTTACTTACTTACTTTTAATGGCACAACAGCCCATGGAGGGCCTAGGCCGAGCTTTTCGCATCCACTCATATTGTTATTTTATTGTAATTAAAGATCATTACCAGATTGAACAATAAAAAAGAGATAAAGCGAGCGCATATAGTACATAAGTTCTGTCTCAAATAAAATATGGCTAGGTCCCATTCTCTTAAGTAAAACTAAAAATTCGCTTAATCAGCTAATAATTTTGTGGTAAAAAGGAAAGTTAAAAGTCAACTTAAGATAAAAAATATTTTGTAATACCTATATTTCACAATAACATGCATAATTTCAAGAATGGTCTTTGACTTGTTAATATGTCGAGTCTTCCGATATATGTATTTTTATAGTTTCCGTCTATCGAACTTGCTTAACAAAAAATACACTTATGTAAGTAGTTTTTTACAACCGGATTCGCAACTTGCGATCTTTCAACTAGCAACGCAAAAATACTGAGTAAATCGGTTAATACATTTTCAGGCTAATTCAAATTTGGTTAAATACATTTTCCTGCTAATTAAACTTGAAATTATGCATTTTCATCGACTTAACGAAGCCGGCATTTCTGCATCCATACATACATACATACATACGTATTCTTCTACCACTAGAAATTAGTATTCTACTTGGAACTGGGATTGCGGCCTTGGGGCTATAAACAATTTACTGCTGAATATCGTTTTAAGAATCGAAAAATCTAGTCTTTTCTTTCTCCTTTAATCTTACTGTTGCAAAAATAGCATAATATTCAAATGCTCATAGAATCGCTGGGACGGAGGTGAAAAAAATGAAAACACAGCGAAAATTTGAATATTCCAATTCTGATCTCATATATCGAGCATACTCTAACCATTTGCGGTACGGCGTCATTGTATTACGAGTATAATGGAGGCATGTTTTCTGTATTCAGGTACAGTGTGTGTAGTGTGATGTACGTTTATTTTCATATATTTTACATATATATACAAACATACATACGTATCTATATGTACGTACATATGTATATGTATATATGTAGACCTTGAATACGTAACGGCTCGATTACTAACAGTTAGTGAGATGAGATGGTATAGTTGTAGTGGTAGTCACTCAGTATTTGTGCTAGCAGTACACTGCACTGGTATTGGTGGTGTGGTGTGAATGACAGACACGATCCAAAAGACCAAGTGACGTCAGGCTTACAACAGTGCAAGGGGTGCTGAAACGACCGGGTGAAGTGAAACAGCAATATAAAAATGAAATTATGAAAAATGCACATTGATACATATCTAACAAATTAATGAGATAACATAACAAAGAAAAACCCATACTCGTTTTTAGTGAGGTAAATATAAAAGGAATCTCAATCAAAACAAGAAATAAAGGTAATAGTAAGTACTATAGATGCATTAGAGTAGTAAGTAATCGTAGTATCACAGGGTAGTAACAGAGAAGAAGATTGAGAAACAGTAACAAAATGCATGGGAAAAGATGTTTTGTATTTCAAAGATTCGTGCACGAACTAATTGATGCCAAATATTTAAATAAATAGGTTGGCAACAGCCTAGAAATTATAGAAACGACATTTTTCATGAATAGGATACATGAAAAATATACACGAAAAAATCAAATTCAAATAGTATAAGGAAGGCACAGCCCCAACAACCACAAAAGATACACAGAACCAGAGAGAGAAAGAGAGAGAGAGGGAGAGTGAGAGAGAGGGAGAGAGTGAGCGAGCGAATTACGGAGAGAGAGCACGAAATTGAGCACGAAAACGCGAAATCGTGTGTGTACCTATAATAGTAGAAAAATGAAAATAGATGCACAAGTACAAGTTCATCTACCTTACAACAACAACTATATAGCAAACAGCAACAACAATATTAATAATGGCAACAACTACAGCAACAGCAGATATTTGGGACACGCTTGCAAATGCTATTGCGGTCGTTGTAGTTGTTATTGTTATTGTTATTGCTGTTGTTGCTATAGTGATATTATTGCTACTGTTGTTGTTGTTGTTGTTGTTGTAGTAAGCATATTGTTGGTAAATAAATGTTATAACAACAATAGGTAAAGGCAACAGCAACAGAAAATGATAACAACAACAAAAACAACGTTTAGCACTAACAATACTGTAGATACCCAACGGGAAAATTTGAAGCTCTTCCCAAAGATGCACTTTAAGAGCGCTAACTTTGTGATTTTTTGTATGTGTATAAAAAACATTTAATACTTAATTTGCAGAAACTAAGAAATATTATTACTCAGAGATTAAATGAAAATTGGTTGTTTTAACCTACATATGAGCATATGAGTATAAGTATATAAGGTAAAGAGATCGCATTTCGCTCACGATGTAGCTGAAACATATTTGGAACGGTACAGAACGGGACCACAAACAACTCATACAGCGTACAAAGTTTATGAATGGACGAGTTGGGTATGTTAGATGGCATGAATTTTTATATTTCATTTTCGGAGCGCTTCATGTCAGCGTCGCTTCTTATGATAAAAAGTACATGAGCCGTACTATGAAGAGGTAGAATTTACTGCTGACAAGTAAGCGCTCCAATAAAGATAAAGAACCGCTTCTGCAGCGCTTCTTTTCCCTTTGGCAACTTACGTATGCGAATATGATTTGAAAATCGTGCCTAGTTGCACTACCTATATTTCTGAGCACCCAGCCAAAGTGTACAAACGAAACGAAAGAGAGAAAGAGTAATACGGGAATAGACTTAATACGATAGAGAGGGCGTGAGTGTGGAAAAGAGAACAATAGCGTGGAAGCAACGGAATATGCAAAAATATGTACATATATCCTTATTTTATTTTGCAACAATATCGCTGCATTAGTATTAGTGGCATTGTTATACGTAGTACATACGTATGCCACACACTAGCCACCACTCGCCACCCATCCCTTTGCTGTTACGTACGGAAGCTAGATATGCGCATGTTCAGCAATTGGTTGTGGTTGTTTTTTTGCATTGCATGCATGCTTGCCATTCTGCAGAAGCACAATTGCGTGTCGCAGGCAGCCACAGTAGTGTAGCAACGTAGTTCACAATGTATGTATGTACATAATTTCAGTGAACGGAGCAACGAAGGAGTGGGACGTTGTAAGAGGAAACGATGTGACTCCGTTACGTTTGGCTGGGTTAAATATCGATTGAATTTCTTCTTCTGCTGGATGTGGAAAAAGTTGGCCATGGTCTGGGACAAACGAGCTTCAAATACGGATACATACAATGAGAAGCGAGCGATGGATACATAAATTCACATCTAGGAAACGCAGTAACCAGCACCAGCACCAGCACCAGAAGCCAGAAATACAAACACACTGCGCTCACTCGCTCGCTGCACATGCTTCTTCACTTGCTGTAGTGTGTACTCGTATGTGTATACCTTAGCGTATTTTTTATTTATAACTCTGTTAAGCGTATTTACTTATGTTTAGGTAGGCATTTACTTATATTTCATATATATACTTATACATATATGTATTTACATACATATGTATGTATGTACACATATGCATGGAAGTGTAAATATGTATGTTCGCATAATTTGATAGACATGTATCTATGTATGTATATATGTATGTATGTATGTATGTATGCATGTACCGTTTTGTGTATACTCATGTTTTGATCTTACATAATATCTATTGTACATACTTATCAACTTATGGTACATACAGTACGATTGCATGTACAATATCCTCAAGGATATTGATATGTATGTATGAATGTATGTAGAAAAAACAGGGAATTATTTTACAATCAGGCACGTAGCTTGAAAAGGGGTTGGAGAGTGGCTTCCATCACTCCCGAAACCTTAGCCTTATTACTTGCTTATTTACTCTGAATATTTATGTACATTAATTTACCTAATTAATCGTTGCAAAGTCAATGGATCAAATTGCCATAAACATGAAACAGAGATAAAACGAGTGGCGAACAGTGAAATGCATGTAAAGTTCTTTTCAAATTTGTTGATATCTGCTTAAAATCCCCTACGTGGAGAACGAATATCCCACTACCATGACCTCAATTGGTCAATCATAACCCAGTCGGAATTTTTATTTTGGTTCGGTGTTTATATTTTAAAAACCTTTGTGCATTGTTAACATTAATTAAAATAAGAGGAAAATTGCACGTATAACTGACCAAGGGAAAGGCAACAGTTTTCGGGGTCAGCGCCACCTACGACAAAAAACAAAATAAAATCAAACATCTTAGATTTTATGGTTTCGGAGACAATTCGTTACCAACACACGACAAAAGGATTATATTTACATATAAAGATAAAATATCGAGAAAACACCTCCAGAGAGTGCTTTTGTTTCTAGAGTCGAACTAAGTGCGACTTTTTTCGGTTTTTGGCCTATAACTTATGAAGAGTAAGGAATTTCTGCTTACTGTCTTCAGCATTGTTGTAGCTAATATCTTTAGGCACAACCTAAAAATATATAAAATGTTGAGAGAACAACTCTAGAGGGGGTTTTCGTTTCTAGAGTCGAACTAAGTGCGACTTTTCTCGGTTTTTGGCCTATAACTTATGAAGAGTAAGGAATTTCTGCTTACTGTCTTCAGCATTGTTGTCGACCACCAGTTTACGCACAAATTTACTGCAGACGGTCTAGAGAAATTCCTTACTCTTCATTGTTACTATCAAAGAAAACCAACTTTAACTAACTCGAGTCATGAAATTACCAACAAACAGCATTCTATATTTATATATATAGATAGATATGGAAAAGATATATAATGATATTATGTTCAGGGTTCAATTGCTATCGAATATTCATACCTTCGACATTATATAAAGTAAGCTGGCTAAAAGCTCGGCCTAGGCCCTCCATGGGCTGTTGTGCCATTAAAAGTAAAGTAAGGCTACAGAAATAGCACTTTTCAGATTTCGCAAATAGTTTTTCGTAATATTTGTAGTAATTTCGTTATGATACGAGATGGGTTTCCGTACAAACTCAAACTAAAAAGCTGAAAATAGAACCGTAATGTTCAACGTGGTAAGAAAAGATACTAATGAGGAATATGTTTAAACAAACAAAGCAAAGTCAACCAAAGTGGAAAACATAGCAAGGCTAATAAATTAAAGTATGGGGTCGAATCGTCTGAAACGTGAAAGTAAAGCACGACACGTAGTTCACTTCGAAGTTTTGCAATTTCATATAATTTCGGAGTTAATTATGTGATGAATTACACGTTCAAGGATCAGACGATATGACCCCAGAGCCATACTTCGGAGCAAAAATTAGAATAAATTGTACAAGGCACAAAAATAAAAGAAGTAAAACTAGACAAATGCGTACACTAGAAAAATTAAGGTTGATTCTTATAATATTGCAACGGTGCCAAATGCCACGTGATATGAGCAGTGCGTGCAAATGATGACCAAAATCGTAACGCGGCGTAGAGTTATATCTCCAATAGATTGTTTACGTCACGCTGAACTACGTTACGTAGTTCATAATCACTGAACTACGTATGCATAATCAAGCCTTTAAGGTTTAGAACTTGCTGATTTCAAAACTTTATTTAGAAAAATGATGGCCGCCGGAAATAACTTAACTATAATGAGGAAAGTTTTAATATCTACTTTATTTTAATACTAAATATTTGATAGTGTTATCAAAACAGAATGGAGGGTCTAGTTCGAGCTTTTCACATCCAGGCATGATGAATGGAAGGGATCTACAGTGTTATGTCGAATCCCAAGGGTGAAGTGAATAGCTTTGCTGAGGTAATTTTTAGTCGTGTAGGTTTGCCATTGCCTGCCAAGAGGTGGGCCCGAGTAGAAAAATTATTCCTTCTACTTTTTGGGGATCTTGGGGTCATAACTATTCTTATACTTTTTTCGATACTTAATTTTATAACTTAGCTTGAAGAACATACAATGTACACAATACAGAATATTTATATTTATTTGTACATGTATAAAAATAACCTAAATAAGTTTAAGTTTGGAATCGTCAGGGTGGAATATAAAATATTAAACTTCACGCACCATAGTAAAAATATGTTAACTTGGAACCATATTAATTTAAATAAATGCGTAAAATCAAAAAATAAGGAAATTCATATCAGCTTTTGTCGAATTTCTTTTTGAATTAGATCAATTTGCGACGAGACTTGTGGATTATTAAACATTACAAGGATCATAATTGTACTTAGTTCCAATGTTTTCTATCTCTAAACGTTTAGTGGTAATGGTAATTAAATCTCACTCAATTTTAGAAAATAACAAATAAATGTTTTACTGTAGAGTCTTTTAGAGGAATCATGATGATTCATTGTAGCATTTCATTCAGTGTGATGTTTTTTCCTGACTTTAAAAGTCACTAACGTCACAAGGTGAAATAAATGGAAATCGTAACCCAAATTGATCAGACATTACCTCTTTCTCACTATCGAGGGTTGTTGCGGAGGAAATTTTCTCTTTAGGCACCTTTTGGAAAAATAACAGCTCACAAATAATAGATACATACTTAAAAATAAATACAATTATAAAAAAAATTTATGGAAAACCTGCTAAAATAAAAAAGTTAGCAAAAAATTATTTATATTTATATTTTTGTAGGAATCGCACACAAAATATCACAAAATGGCAATTAAAAAACACATGCCAGCTACTTCCACTTCATAATTGCCCGACAGCAATATCTCATTGGTGACAAGCAATTCATTGCGAGCTACGTCAACCTTACGTACAAAGCCGAGACAACTTGTTGCTCGAAGTAGAAGCCATAACAGGGCGGTTATTGTCAGGCTTGCCACCCCAACACTACAGTTCAAATGCATGTTATGAATGACTCACTCAACTACGATCTCCAGTCAATATCCGAGTGGGGTCTCACGAGTAGAGTTGAGTTCAATGCGCGTAAGACCCAATGTTGTCTGTTATCGCACGAGTTACCCAACCTCCCGTTAACCCCTTAGACATGGGTCGGGTAGCTATTACGGACACAGCGGCTCCTCATGTTCTGGGCACGTCCATCCAATGGGATGTTCGTTGGAATAAACACATTTTTGACGTATCGAAAGAAGCAGCCAAGTGTCTCGGCTTTCTTAGGCGGTGTAAAAAATATTCCACTCCGACTGATCTCTGCATGATCTGCACCACCTATGTATATACTTATATATACGTCCTAAATTAATGTTTTTTTTGCACCTATGGGCTGGAGCTTCACAAACGCAACTGGAGCTCCTGGACCGTATACAACATCGAGCGATAAAGCTAATAGGAGACAGTAGAGTTTCTAGCTCTGTTCCACATCGTCGAAACGTGGCTTACGTCTTTCTGTTTTACCGTTACTTCTACGGTAGATGTTGTGCTGAGATGCGCAAGCCAGTTCGTGAGCTCACCAAAACTACTCGAACAGCAAGCTGAACTCACGCTTTCCACGTAGACACGGTGTTCCACCGCACTGCGCATTACAGAGTAAGTTAGTTTATCTGTCGTACCGCGCGTATTTGGAATTTGGAAAACTCTCTACAAATATTTTGCCCGATTATTATGACCCTTGCAAATTTAAAGCAAACGCTCATAACTACTTCTCCCTCTTTCTTCCTCCCACCTATCAATCTTCCTGCCAATCAACACAAATGTTCTGCATTCTAACAAAAAAAAAAAAAAACAAATCCTCATGATCATTGAGTTGAGTTGTAGTACAAAAACAGTAGTTGTTCGTACAAACGTTTTTGCATTCTGTACGTTGTTTTTTGGCCAGATCATCATGTCCAATGAAAGTAATGGGTTTTTGGAAAAAGAAAAGCAACTGCAATAAAATAATAGCTAGTGTTACATATATACATTGAATTTAACACGCCAGCTGCTACTACACGCGAGTGGCATTGTAAATGTACCCAAGTCAGGACCGCAGAATGCATAGATTTTTCAATGCAAAAAGTGCGAAGGCATAATAACCTGAAAATAAAAATATTTAAAGATTAAGTGGCTATCGGAAAGCGTAGATTGTAGAAAGATTTACCTACATGATGAACGCCGAAACTTTTGTCCAACTTTATAGAAACGGGAATAAACATGTAATACAAATTCATTTGGAATATACAACACATAGCCCATCTCGCCAACGTATTATACTGAGCTCACGAATGCCATTTGCTATACCAACATAACTCTTGCGGAAGGGGAAAGTACATAGTCGAAGTTAGTTTATATTTATTGTATTTAACGCAAATCTTTAACTTTAACCTTATATGTAAAGGCAAATTTTTGGCATCGGTTAACTTTGAAAGCAAAATATGGGCCCAAAATGCAAATTGATGTGTTTTACATCGAATCCAGGTGATAGAACACGTTCATCATATAGCTGAAAAACCATAAATGCACTTCTAAATTCTTATAAAGATAAAATAATGCAAGAGTTATACATTAATCGTAGCTGCAGAAACTTATGCTATTTGGTTACTAATAGAAAAAAGATCTATGCAAATGTACATCTACTGTAAACAAAACGACGTATGTACGTGTTTTGAACTTAAGCAGATAATTCAGTTCAGTTAAAACTCATTGTCTCGCGGATAGTCATTGAGCAGGCAATAAAATACACTTCCGCGCATTTTGCGATTTAACATATAACACTATGCAACCACGCCAGCATTTCTGGAAACTTTGCATGCTGCATTAGATTAAAATTTTTATAAATTTCGATTTTTTTATCTTTTCTTAAACTCTTATTTTGGTCAACCATCAAAAATTTAATATCAATCAATCAGCTGTTTCGAATTCATACATGACCTAGGGATGCAAATATCCGGTTGGTAATTGTTGTTATTCACATAGAACCGGTTCTTATTGAATAATTTTTCAAAAAGTAAATAAAACGGTGGAAAGTGTTTAATCGTTAAATCGACTAATCGTTAAAATGCAGTGTAACAAGTAGGAAATGTAAAAAAAAAATTATTACTTTATAACTTTTGTTTTGAACTTTATAACTTGGTACACAACAATTTACTCTACAGCGTGAATAGGGCTATTATTGATTTCTTTGTATTACACTTTCTAAGCTAATTTAAGCTATTTATGTGCTTTCTTTGAGTACTTTTCTGGGTTTTAGAGCAATAACTTTTTTTGTCCTGGTATTTCGATCAATGTTTAAACTGAGGAAAAAAACACCCCAGCTAACCGAAAACCGGTTCTTTCCTTTTTACTTTACATCCCTAATATGCCACACTTGGGGTGTGTTCAACGTTTTGCACTATTTCCTAAGTTTTCAATTCAGGGTTGCATTTAAAATAAGTTTTATTGCAGACAGGATTTATATGCAGTTCAGATTGCCCCTGCATAATCAACGATTTTCTTAGGCTGTGGTTATTTTAAAATTTTACTCGGCGAACACCATGCAATTGTTGTTGCTCGAACACGAAAAAAGAGCTTTTACTCAGTCTCACAGCGAACACGATATGCTGGGTGAAATGTACCACCTTATGCTACGCAGCTAGCATTTACATGAGTCCTTAAATCACCAAAGCAGACGTGCGCGTTTCTGTTTTGATACTTTTTGTCCAGATATACAGATGTGGAGTTTGTGCTTCCACATTTTGTTTATAAATTTTCTTATTAATATTTTATATTCTAAATTTAAATTTTATACGCTGTAGCGTAGCGATAGTGCGTTGGACTGTTACGCATAGTGTCAGGGGTTCAAATCACGTCACAGCCAAAATAAAAGAAATTTAATAAAATAAAAAAAAAATGCAACAACTACAAAATTAACGCCACCACCTACTGGCAGGCAATGGCAAACCTACAAGAGTAAAAATTGCATATGATTGCTTTTCACATCGTCGTTCGGATTCGGCATAAAACTGGAGGTCTCTTCCATTCATGTACAAATATAACACGCACAACATAAGTGGATGCGAAAAGTTTAGCCTTTGGCGCTACATACGGTCATAGTCGACACTGATAAACTGAAGTTCATTGCGGTAAAGGCATAACACTTGCCACAGTGGCTATCAATCTCTTTATCGGTGTCCTGTGTGATCACGTTCACTCTCTCAATCTCCCTCCTTCTTCTTCTCACCTATCAATCTTCCTTCCATTCAACACAATGCTCTGCATTCATAGGAGTACACCCTGTGTGTTGAATGTTTCAATAAAAAAAAAAGAAAAAAAATATGTATTTACTTACTTGTACTAAATTATAAGAAATTTAAAAACTGACTGACTAGCAAATTTAGTAAACGACTGTTTCTATTGCCAATTATTTCCTTTTTATGATTATATCCAAACCCGTCATTTACTAACCTCGACCGGGAAAATGTTCAAGGAATAAAATTTCGAGCGCAAATATGAAAGAGAAAGCGAGAATGGTTAAACGAAAATGTGAATTAAAGTCAGAACCAAGCATTCCCTTTCTCATTCTCCCGCCTTCTCTCATCTATCAATCTTCCTTCGTTCAAATCAACACAATGCTCTGCATTCATAGGAGTACACCCTGTGTGGTGAATGTATAAATAAAAAAATAAAAATAAAAATTTTATCAATCCACTGTACAACTCACCTCACCTGTTTTCACAATCAATCACGCAGGGATAATCCAATGCATACATATATATATATATATAAGTACTTATATATAACCGAAAATATATAGTCATATATATATGGCTTATAACTCTTGAAAGGGTAGGGAAAATGGAAGAGGATAGGCACATAGCATTCTAATGAAATTTTTTTTTGGCATTTGCCGTAAGCTTGATTCAACTATTTAGAAATTTCAAAAAATCTCATGCAAAGTGGTAGTTTCACCGTGGAAGAGCTGATATATTTTGACATTGAAGCAATTAACGCAGTAATTTTATACACAATCCATTCGGCTCTAAAGTTTACCAAGCAGGATAAATCAGTATAATTTCTTTATCTATTTTTTTTTCCGTTCGTGGGATTCGTTCGATTGTAAAATTAGGAAGGAAGGACCTTCACTGGATGTTGGGACTCATCATAGGGCATAATCCATGGGGCCAACATATGACCACCATCGGCATCACCGAGGACCCGACCTGCACATCTTGTCTGGAGGAGTTGGACAGCACAGAGCATTTTTTCTGCACATGTCTCGCCTTTACCAGAACGAGATGGCGCATTTTGGGTTTCGATGTCACAGGAATAGACAAAGTTCACTCCTTTCCCTTCTGCGATCTTCTGAGATTTGTGAGAGAATCCGGAAAATCTGCGGAAGAGAATGTAGTCCCCCTATAACGCCTTTTTCAACTTTTTCCCTCTTTTTCTCTAACCTCTTACTTGCTGTCACCCCTCCTTCTTTTCCTAGACCTTAAGTACAATGGGCTACATAGCCTGAGCGCACTCGTAGGTCAGGTTCTCGGCCTTCTTCACATCCATCCACCCACCCAATATATGTAAAGGTATGTGAAGGTAATTACCATAATTAAGGGCTTTAAATTTCCATTTAATTCTTCTTTACAGATTCCATTGTGATTCATAAACGAATTTCACTCTGGTAATAACATTCTTCGGTATTCGCTACTAATTGCTTATCTGATGTTAGTCAACAGTGAAGTAATCGAGTTATAACGAGTTATCTACAATAAAATCGTATATTTTCTATGGAAATGCTGAAAAGATAATATTTTACTTACTTAGCCGGCTCTATAACCGATAATCGGTCTTGGCCGCCACGATAAAGCTTCGCCAGTCACCTCAGAATTCTTCATGGTGGTGATGAAATATCAGATAATCGATATAAACTGTTTCCGTGTAAAATCGGAAAGTTTTTCGAGAGCAATATTTTATTGTGAATGGGCTACTTTCCATCGTTAACAATTAATGCCGCACTGGAGGGTTAATTAAACAGCTGATCGATGACAATCTGTCAACTTTGTAGAACCGTCAAATTACATTTGCCTCTGTTTTCTATTTTTATTTATTACTTTATTACTTCGTTACTATTTTGTTATGAAATTGCAATAAGAGTTTAAACATAAGATGGATATTTCAAATGCTGTACTTTTCCACGATATTTGCGTTATGCTGGGGAAAGTGAAAAAAGCGAAAAAATTTGCACAAAAAGAGCTGATTTTACAAAAATATTATGAATCATTCAAAAAATTTCGTGAAGTTTTTCGTCAAGAGCATAGCGTTGCACAGCAGGAAGAGGTTCAAGCTGGCAAATATAGTAAATGGAACAAATCGTACATTAATGCTTAAGTATTTGTTATTCCAGGATGGCAGTAGCAGCTTCTACTGTGTACTGCGTTGTCTCATACCGGGCAGTGACAATGCCCGTAAAGCCTACGGTCTCAAAATTCCGACCTTGGGAAAGGCTTATATTAAAGTGTTACAATTGCCTGACGATTGTGAGTAACGAGATAGGTGATTGAGGGTTTCCAAGTGCCTTACGATTATATTTCTCCTTTAAGCAATTGATGCTGAGCGGCTGCGTGAACGTAGTTATTCAGGCATACATGGTGATTATGCGGAGTTAGTGCATAGGGTGCTGAGTACACGCTGTAGGATGGAACCAAGTAAATTGTCTCTGAAGGAGGTGCATGAAATGCTGGATACAATTGCAGCTGATGATATACGAAGTGAGTTTGTATAAAGATGTGAAACCTACATTCATAAATTCATGCTTGCTTTTTACTTTAACTTCTTTGTAGACACTGAAAAAATTCTTACACGCCTCTCTGAAACCGCTCCAGCTCTAGAGCAAATGTGGTTTATACGTCTGCTGCTCAAGACTATGCATCTTGGTATTGGAGAACAACGCATCTTTGCCATCATCCATCCAATGGCATATGAAGTATATCGACGCTGTTCGAATTTGCAACGCATTTGTTGCCTCTCAGATGAGCGTAAAATCGCTGAAGCAACGGCTGATGAAGCAAACTCTTCCATCACTGCGGCTGATTCAAAATTAAATTTGAATGATGCTATTGTACCCTTCCAGCATATACTACCTATGCTGTGTGAGGTTTTTCGCGGTAACATTGCTCCAATTATGGCTGCTGATGTTCTCTATATGGAAACGAAAATGGATGGTGAACGATTTCAGCTACACTATGCTGACGGACGTTTCAAGTATATATCACGTAACGGAGTCGATTACACGCACAGCTTTGGAGAAAGTTACGAAAGTGGCGCTTTAACATCGCAATTGGAGCATCTGCTGCCAATTGGTATGCATGACATTATACTCGATGGCGAAATGATGGTTTACGATACACGACAGGGACGTTTTCGGGATAAAGGTGAAAATACAGAAGTTAAAAATTTGAGCGGTCGCACCGGATGGGTTCCTTGTTTTGTTATATACGATCTGTTGTATTATAATGGGGCGAGTTTGCTTGATATGCCGTATGTGCAGCGTGCCCATAAAATCACTGAACTTATCAAAGAAAAACCAGGTGTATTGCAGATACTAAAATCAGAGAAGGTGACATCATTGGAGGAGTTTCAACGTATGTTTCAGCAGGCGCTGAACGCCAAAGAAGAAGGTGTCGTCTTGAAGAAACAAAACTCGGTGTATCGCCCGGGAATGCGCAATGGTGGTGGGTGGTATAAAGTGAAAGCGGATGTAAGCCAAGCACTTTTATTTACTCTGCACAAAGTCCAAAGTTCATTTAATTTCTTATATTTCAGTACATTGCTGGCCTTACCACTGAATTTGATTTACTCATCATTGGCGGTTTCTATAATCGTCGTCGCAGTTTTATCGATTCGTTTCTTGTTGGTGTGCTCAAATATATTTCATCAGACAAATTTGAAGTTTACAGCGTGGGTAAAGTATCAAATTGTACGCGTCAGCGCGTTGTTCTAAATGATATGTTTAAACCATTATGGAAACCGTTGGTAAGTGAGCCGCCACCTGCTTGGTATCACTATGTTGAGTCGAGTGCTGAAGGGCGTCCGGATGTTTGGGTAGAACCGAAAAAATCGTCTATACTGCAAATCAAAGCAACTGATTTATCGCCATCGTCGGCGTTTTTTTTAAAGAAAACTTTACATTTTCCACGCATTGAAGCGTGGCGTAATGATAAAGTATGGAATGAGTGTGTGTCGCTGCATGATTTCGAGCAAATGAGTCAGGTGATTTGTTTGAAGTTTTATCTGACTAATGATGTTATAAATCGTATACATTTTCAGGGTCAAGGTGGCCTTAAGAAAATCAATAAACGTGAATTAAGTCTTGAAGATTTTACGAACGAGCGTAAGCGTATTAAATTGACCCCCGCAGAAAAGCGAAAACTAGGCATGAAGGCATATGAAAAACGATTTAATCCTACTGATGTACGTATGTATGCTGGCTAAAGACTTATTGGTAAAATTGCAATAAAAAGAAAAAAAATGTAGTAGTATTATGATCTGTGACATTGTGGAGTTCCTGGGAATGAGAAAGCCGACGAGTTGGCCAACTGTGGATGGATGAAAGAACATGCCTTTCGGACCAGAGCCAATAGTCGGGACCAGTTTGGCAGGTGCTATGCATTGGATAAAATTTTATGCTAATGATTTACATAAGATACGCTGATCCAATCTGGACATCTGTAAAACGGCTAAGTGTTTTGTGATTTGTCCAAACAGGAAGGCAGCAGAATTCCTTATAAATTAGGAAGGAAAGACCTGCGCCAGATGGTGGGACTTATCAAATGTCATAATCCATGGGGCCAACATATGACTACCATCGGCATTACCGAGGACCCGACCTGCACATCTTGTCTGGAGGAGGTGGACAGCACAGAGCATTTTGTCTACACATGTCCCTCCTTTGCCAGAACGAGGTGGCGCATTTTGGGTTTTGATGTCACAGGAATGGACAAAGTTCACTCCTTCCCCTTCTGCGATCTTCTGAGATTTGTGAGAGAAGAGAACATAGTCCCCCTATAATCCCTTTTTCAACTTTTTCCCTCTTTTTCTCTAACCTCTTACTTGTTGTCACCCCTTCTTCTTTTCCTAGGCCTTAAGTACAATGGGCTACATAGCCTGAGTGCTTGAGGAACTGTCCTGCACTCGTAGGTCAGGTTCTCGGCCTTCTTCACATCCATCCATCCATCATTATGATCAAATTTTCATTGCTTACATTAGAACTGTATAGAACTGTGTCCAGTTCTCAAATAATTGTTGGATATATCTTATCTTCTTGATATATATATTCATTGAAAGGAAGACTTATGTGAATATTCATTGTTCACAATTAGTATTACTTCTAGCATGAATTTATATGTATGTTTATTTTTTTAGGAATTTCTATAAACTTATTTAATCTGAGCGGTTCTCATTTTCATAGTTTGAATCGTTATCAATTATCCATACATTTTTGCAACTATTTTCTATAATATAGGTTGAACAGAGCTCAAATTTATTTGAAGGATTCTCTATTTGTGTACTTAGCGGATCACCAAGAAAAGGTTACTCATCCCAAGATCTTAAAGCTTTGGTTGTGCGTAATGGCGGTGAGATAACAGAAAACCCACTGCAGGATTCAAAGTGTATATCTGTGGCAGGTGATATAACATTCCGCGTGCAGACGCTTAAGAAATCACAACGCTATAATATTGTTACCTTGTTATGGTTGCTAAATGCATGTGAAGAACAAGAAATGCGATTCCGTCCTAAAGATATGATTGCTATGACTGCAGATGTACAAGAACAGCTTGCGCAATTATTCGATGAATATGGCGATTCGTATACGGATTTTGTAAGCGTAAATGAGTTGGAGGAGTTATTCGATGATATACCAGATGAAAAAGTATGTAATGCTTTCAAGACATATAACATATGTATAAGATTTAATAAGAACAATGATTTAACTTACAGATTGCTTCAATCGAACTGCTGGGAAATGAAAAATCCGCACTCGAAACTGTTCTATATGCTGATGATTCACTTGAATTCTTTTACAAAAATTATGCCTGCTTCTACAGCAATGAACAGCGTTCACAGTTGGCAAGTTTAATTTTCCAATTTCGTGCTGGCAGCTGCATTGATATTACTGCCGTTGCCGAACGCATAAATGTTAATTTTATATTTATAAATATTGAGCGCTTTAAAAAAGTCGAATTTAATTCATGGCTTGCAGAAAATTTCAAAGAAGAATTGAAAAATTTGAAAATTGTAAATATCGATTGGATAATGGATTCACATCGTGCTGCACGAATGCTGGATGTGAATGAATATACTTGGCTGGAATTTTAAAACACTTTAATCTCACTTTAAATTAGTTTATTTTAACAATTAATCAATCACGGTGTCTGTATGTTTCCATTGTTTAATATTTATTTTTTGTATTTACCTTGTAGCTGATGTTTTAAACTAATTCATTCTCCTTACCATATACTCAAATCAGTTAATTTTTAATTGTTGCAATCTTTGATTTAAGAATTGTTATTATGTATTTTTGTAAATTTATAATCATTTCTGCTCATTTATTGTATATATCTAAGATTTACAATGATTTTGTAATTTACATTATTAAATACTATTGCCATTTCCAACTAAAATTACTGTATGCAGTAATTTTCTTAGAAGTATTATGTGTGAATTAAGGATTAAATAGAATTATAGACATCTCTACTTACATACTAAATACATTCGTTCATAGATATGCATGCCAAATATCTTCTCAAGTGTACACATGCAAGCGTCCACACATGCATTCATTATATATTTTATAAATATTCGTATATAAGTTTACTGCAGTTTACGAGTATCAATAATTTAATGCGTATTCGTTGTCCATGTGTATTATATTGCAGTGACAGAAATTAATGCAGATTTTGATTTGCATTTACGAGAATTTTGTATGGAGTATTATCGCAGCTGCTGTCACGTTCTGTATAAGTTCTTTTCGAATGAAATCTTATTACTTATGAGTGGAATTTGCAGACCTGTGATATGCATGTATGTTGATATGCATGCAAATATTTATGTAAAGTATGTATGTATGTATAGTATGTACATACATTTGTATATTTAGTAAATAAATTTTATCTTATTCGGTATTATAAACTTGAATTTGTAGATTGGAAATAATGTGAATTTAAAATCAATTCAATTGAATTATTTTAAGTAATTTCTGCATTTATACAAATAGTTGCTGAAATTCAATTTCGATTTGTTTCCATGGGCATTTGTAATATCAACTCGTGGGATTGGATAAAAGCGAAAGGAAAAACATTGTCTATGAAATAAAAAGAAATAAAAATGAAAAATATACCATAAGAAGACTAAGGAGATAAAGAAAATTAGTGTAAGATCAATGGACCATCTACAGAGTCCAGTTTTTATTGAGGTCGCCTCGGCGTAAGTGGGGTATATGCTCATAAATATTTTAAAAATGTCTAGCAGTGGCAAGCATTGTAATGAAAGTTTTGCACTTTGCTATTTAAATTCACCATAAGGACTGTAGGGTCTCATTCATTTACAAACATAATAGACGGAACATGAATGTTATTGAGATAAGCATAACCTACTCCGTCCATGTAGTATCTTGAAAGGTCTGGAGTAGACAAGAAAAATACAACATTTATATTTATAACGGACGAATCCCAACGGACCCTTCCGGATAACGCAACCGAGGAATGCACCCGCATAACGCACGGATCGTGAGCTTCTAAAGTTAAATTTATTTAGTAAATATGATATGATGTTGATGACATGCCATTCAAAAGCTTTATAAAAAAAAATGTTATAAATGGTGTTTTTTAGAAGTGTAGTTTTTAATTAGGCAATACTTTTTTCGGAGTTGGTCTTTTTGACAGCTGTCACTTGATTTATGCTCAGTTTGGTTTGCCATTTCATAATGAATAGACTTACTCCTGAACAACGTTTGCAAATCGTGCAAATTTATTACCAAAATAATGTTTCGGTTCGCATGACGCATCACGCGCTGCCTCCAATATTCGGTCGCCATAATCGCCTAGCAGAGTCGGTAATTCGAGCAGCCATGGATCCGTTTAGCACCACGTTTACTCTAGTGGAGAATGCGCATCCTCAGAGACGCCGTACAGTGCGCACCGAAGACGGTATTGCTGCTGTGGAGCAGAGTATCGAAGAAGAGCCGAATGAGTCCATCCGCCATCGCGCGCAACAATTGGAGCTGTGCCCGTCCACTTTATGGAAGATTTTGCGGATTTTTGACGCCTTGGAAGAGAATATTCGGCGCGTTATTACTGACATACGGCCCGGCCCCAATTGCTGTAAAAAGTGGTCCAAGATTGGGCCTCTCGGCTGGTATTATTCAAACCAGCCGCAGCGGCCACTTGCTTGAAATCGTTTTTAAAACATAATTGCAGATCCTTATCTTTATAATAAAGCTAAATTCTTGGCCATAACAATAAACTATATACACTTCTAAAAAAACACCCTGTATTCAGCATTTTTCTTCTGCTTATCAATGTCTGTTCATTAATAAGCTTTAAGCGATGTTCATGCGGTGGAAGATTTAATAGAGAATACCAATAAAAATCCTTAGTGCAAAAAATAGAAATTGCTTTTGAACCGACTCATTTTTACTTATGTAGCATTTATACTAAGGATTCCAGACAGGAGATGCATACTCCAGGATGACTCTAACAAGTGAAGTGAATAGCATTTTCGTTGTATAAGGGTCGTTAAATTTCTTTTGACCAGCATATAACAAACCCCAAAGAACTTTAAGCTTTGTTCACACACGATATGATATGTAAGTTGCAACTTAATTTGGAGTCCATGGTCACACCCAAATCAAATAATATCAATACATGATTCAGAGTCTGATCCTGTAAAGAGTATTTGGTAGACATTGGATGCCTCCTCATAAATTTCATAAACTTGCTTTTATCAGGATTAAGCAACATTAAGTTTAATCGGAACCATTTTGAAAAATTATCAGATCTTCTTGCAGAAGTTTTTGTTAGATTATAGAGTTGTAAGATTGCAGAGATAAGAACAACTTTAAACCATCAGAATACATTATAATTTTGCAATTTCGAATAAGAAATAATAAGTGGTCGCTGTGGCGTAGTGGTAGTGCGTTGAACTGCTACACAGAGTGTCCGGGGTTCGAATCTTGGCACAGGCAAAATCAAAAAGTAGAATAAATAATTTTTCTACACGGCACCACCTCTTGGCAGGCAATGGGCAATGGCAAACCTACAAGAGTAAAAAAAGCTTTTCATACTTTTCACTTCGCCGTTCGGATTCGGCAATAAACTGTAGGTCCCTTCCATTCATGTACAAATCTAACACGCACAACATGAGTGGATGCGAAAAGCTCGGCTTAGGCCCTCCATGGGCTGTTATGCCCTTAAAAGTAAAAGTAAGTAAGTATAAGAAATAATTAAGGTCCCAGATGGCTCCCTTGAGGAACCCTGGAAATAGCTGTGATAAACATATGAGAATAACCATCTAAAAATCAAGGGCGGAAATCCATTCAAAGCCTTCTGATTAGGCCATGGATTGACTTTATTAAATGCCTTGCTAAAATCAGTATATACAGTTGCGGCCAGAAAAAATCTTGGTTACATTAAAGCTGTGTTACTCGGAAACCATAAAAGCTTTTCAAACCCGTTCCACATATTTTATTACTGAATTTTGAGCTAAATTGTGTACTAATATTTTTAATAATTTTCTAAATCAAAAACCCCCCCTCGGCCAAAAAAATGCAACATATTATATATTTTTCTAATTCAATTAATCATTTCAATATGCAAGCCATACTTAATATTTAGTTGCATAGTCTTTTACAATAACAGCAAAAAATAACAGCAGCGCAACCATCTCGTTGCGTTGAGTCGACAAGCTTCATTAAACATTCTAAGGGGATCTTCTGTCAAGTTTTGCCAATTGCAGCCTTAAGGTTGTTGAGTTTTGTATATTTTCGGTTGCGAATAGAACGGTAAAGCTCCTCCAATAAACGTTCTACCGGCTTTAGGTCAGGTGAGTAAGCCGGCCAGCTTAAAACCCTAATATTTTGTCCCTCAAGCCATGCTTGGGATCGTTGTCGTGTTAAAATATCCAATTTGGAGCCATTCGCTCGCGACCACGTGGGAGCATAGCCTTCTCTAACAGCTCTCAATATCGAATAACGGCTAGAGTGCCGTCAATGCGTCGAATAGGCCCGGCACCAACTCTACTGAAAAAACTTAATAATTACTTCCTTACCCCACACCATCACGTTTCGCCCACCATGCTTTATAGTTGGAACCTGGTATTTGGAATTAAAACGCTGTCTTGTTGGTATGCGCAGATTATGAAGATAGGTTAATTTGATGAATCAGGTGAATCAGACCACAGCATTTTTGCCTAGTCTGCCTATGCCCATTGTTGGTTCTGCCTACAGAATGTTAATCGTGCTTTTCTATTATTTTTTTATATTAAGGGCTCCCTTGCTAACATTTTTACTGAATTGAGACGACGGTACGAGCAGTACTGAAACTTTTTCACATCAGCAGCAGTTTTCCTGGGGTCATCTTTCATTACTTGTACCATCGCCCGGTCTTGACGTCTGGTAGAAATTCTTTTCCGCCCAGTACCAAATTTTCGCTCAGCTGTTTTTTTTTTTAGATCTACAGCTACTAAAAATTCGACTAACAGTAGATTGATTAATACCGAATTGCACGATTGGATTTTCCGGAATACTTTTACTTACTTTTAATGGCACAACAGCCCATGGAGGGCCTAGGCCGAGCTTTTCACATCCACTCATGTTGTGCGTGTTATATTTGTACATGAATGGAAGGGACCTACAGTTTAAAGACGAATCCGAACGGCGAAGTGAAAAGCTTTTCATAGCAATTTTTACTCTTGTAGGTTTGCCATTGCCTGCCAAGAGGTGGTGCCGTGTAGAAAAATTATTTTTTCTACTTTTTGATTTTGCCTGTGCCGAGATTCGAACCCCGGCCATTCTGCGTAGCAGCCCAACGCACTACCACTACGCCGCAGCGACCACTTTTACAATCACTACTTAATTGCTTTTTAATCGAAGCCATTTTCACACCAAATTAAGAAATTAAATTACTATAATGTAACGGGATTCAAAAAATAAAAAGAAGTGTTGCATTTTTTTTTTGCCCGACTAAATCTACGAGCAAAATTGATTTAGAAAAATATTAAAAATATAAGTGTATAATTTAGGTCAAATTCATTTTGTGGAAATGTTTCGCTTAGAATATGTTACAAAATACGTGGTTCGGTTTTGAAAACCATTTTTGGTTTGAGAGTAACATTTAAGCTTTAAGGTAACCAAGATTGGATAATGCATTTTTTTTCGGGCCGCTACTGTATAACATCAGTTTGTTGGTCATTAATAAATCCATTCATTATACACGTAGTGAATTCTACTCTACTCCGGAAACCCCAATCGCTGACGGCGTTGAAGTACCGCCCGACTATATGAGGTCTCAACAGCCATCGCTCGGCTGAAAAACAATAAGGCTGCCGATGGCAGGATGGCCTGCCTGCTGAGTTGAAGTTGGAAGAGCTGACAAAACGCATGCATGAGCTTCTATGCAGAATATGGTGGGATGAATGCATGCCAAGTGATTGGAACCTCAGCGTACTCTGCCCAATCCATAAGAAAGGTGATTCCACGATCTGCGCCAACTACCTTCTTAATATTGCATATAAGGTTCTATCGAGCGTGCTGTGCGAAAGACTGAAGCCCATCGTCAACCAACTGATTGGACCTTTTGAGTGTGGCTTCAGGCCTGGTAAATCCTCCATCGACCAGATATTCACATTACGTCAAATCCTGGAAAAGACCCGAGAAAAACAGATCGACATTCACCATTTATTCGTCGATTATAAAGCCGCCATCGGCAGCACGATTAGTGGTAACTTTTACGCTGCAATCAATGGCTGATTTTCGTATCCCTGCAAAGCTCATTCGTATTTGCAAAATGACACTGACCGATACCACCAGCGCAGCGACAATTGGGACAGGACAGACCTCTCCGCACCATTTGATACCAAAAGAGGTTTCAGACAAGGTGACTCCCTATCGTGCGGCTTCTTTAACCTTATGCTGGAGAAAATAATTCGAGCTGAGAACATAGAGATGTCGACAATAGTGTCATGCCGCTAGCATACGCTGAGGATATTGACATCATTGGCAAAAACGCTCGAGCAGTAAGTGCAGCATTCTCCAACTTGGAAAGGGAGTCTCGTCGAGTGGGTCTAGTGGTGAACGAGGACAAAACGAAAGACCTTGTGTCAATAAACAAAGAGTCACGGCGTCTTGGAAAAAATGTCACTGTTGACAATTATACTTTTGAAGTCGTCAAGGATTTCGTATATCTAGGATCCAGCATAAACACCAACAATAATGTCAGCCGACATGTATCGAATAAGATAGAACGATGAGCTGTATGAGCTGTACGCCGACACTGACATAGTCAAGCGTATAAATCATGTTTACCGAATGAAAGAAAGCAAAAAAAAACAAAACAAAAAAAAACAAAACGAAAGACCTTGTGTCAATAAACAAAGAGTCACGGCGTCTTGGGAAAAATGTCACTGTTGACAATTATACTTTTGAAGTCGTAAAGGATTTCATTTACCAATAATAATGTCAACTAGAGATCAAGCGGATATTAACTTTTGCCAACAGGTGTTACTACGGGCTCAGTAAGCAATTGAGAAGCAGAGCCCCCTCACGGAAATACCCTATTACAAAAATAATACTCTATAGGTCCCTCATCCTTCCCGTCCTAATATAGGATGCAGATACGTGGACATTGACCACCAATGATGAGAGGCTGTTTACCCCAGAGTACTAACCTTATTTCCCCGTACTCGTCCTTACTTTCAAACTTAAAAATAACTAACCATTTAACTTTTATATTATGACTTGTACATAAAAATGAAATCAGTCTTTTTTGTATCACATTGATAACAATTTGATGATCTACGCTCCAAGCAGTAAGTTCTTTTACAATTTATGCAGTAATACACACTCATACGTTTTTTCTTCGGTGGGCAAAAGCTGCAAAGTGAACATTTTCCTTGTTTTTTATTTCCTAGCAGGAGTTCTCAATGAACTTTTTCTCGACGAAGATGGCTGAGAATGCCAAACGAAATTATTCTTGCTTCTTATAACAGTTGTGGAAGGATTAATGATGAGAGTATCGCAGCAATCTGATAACTTAGCCCTCTTTGATGCGATTCCGATTGGATTTAGGTGGACAAAGCTCGACGTTGACTGAGCACTAGTAGCATTTGGTTTACTTACAACTATATTGTTCGTGTCATCGTCAGATTCAGCAATAAAATTAGGGTCAGCAAAACTGCCATCCGGGTCAAAATCTTCTTCCAAATTGTCCTCACATTCGCTTCCATTCAACGATATTTCTTCCAACAATTTTAGCAGTTGTTTTTAAGAAGTAACCATATCGATAAGTAAAAAAAAATTTAATTCAGAACAGAAAATAGATAAAAAACACGTTAAAAACTAATATAAGACAAAGAAAAAAAAAAACCTTTACTACTAACGTTCGCCTGTCAGGCGTCAAGAGGGCGTGTAACTCAGCCGCTCAAAGGCACTGTACAATGTGCGTCTGCTCACAAGCTCGTACGGCGCTAAACTGAGTTGGGGTAAACGCTTGCTTTGATCGCTAAAGGCGTTCGTGAAATATTGCGAAAAAACCGAATTCGTTCCGCCTCACAGTCGACGGTTAGTATTCTAGGGTTAAGAGTCTCCGACTTCAACGGAGTCAAATCGCAACTGCGTACTGGCGCCAATGCACATCACCAAAACGGCCTAATAAAAATCGATTGTTGCACGGCTTGTGTGACAGCGCGCGCCATCCTGTTGGAACCATATGTCTAAGTCCATATTTTCTAAAATAGACCACAAATAATCATTTATCAGTTATTGTGCGCACAGCATTTACTGTAACGCATCTTCCTTCCTCATTTTCAAAGAAAAATGACCGGTCCAAAAACCACACCAAGCAGTTACTCGTTGAGGGTGCATTGGCTTCTCAACAATAGCGCATGGATTTTCTGAGCCCCAGATGCAACAAATTTGCTTACTAAGGTATTCACCGAAGTCAATGTGAGCACTCGGTATATATTATATGATGTCTGCATGTACTACATATGTATTCTAGGGTTAAGAGTGTTCAAGAGGAACACACTCCTTAAGATCTAACGTCCAATAGCGTGTACGACATTTATCGAATAAGATGGAACGATGAGCTGTATGAGCTGTACGACGACACTGATATAGTCAAGCGTATAAAAATCCAGCGGCTTCGCTGGCTGGGTCATGTTGAGCGAATGGAAGAAAGCGCTCCGCTCCGGCTAGAAGGGTGTTTAATTCGAACCACGGTGGAGGAACACGCAGAAGAGGACGTCTCAATCTCCGTTGGAAAGACCAGGTGCAGGGCAACCTGACTGCACTTGGCCTTATCAACTGGCGCCAGCGCGCGCATAGCAGAGGCGACCTGTGAAGTTTTATAGAGGCGCCCAAGACCGATCATTGGTTGTAGTGCCAAATAAGTAAGTAAGTAAGTAAGTAAGTAAGTAAGTAAGAATTCTAAAAGGTTCGTCGTTGTAGATCTCCTTTTAAGCAACCGATGATCAATGTTGTAACAGAGTGGTGCATAATTTGAGTAGCTAAAAGACACCTACATACTTGGAAGCTTATACAAATTTGTGTATGTAAAGACAAAGGCTATTAATAAAATGAGCAATATACTAAACACATATTTCATGGCGAAGAGCAATAGAAACCCCTATATTCTGAATGCGAGTACGTGTATGTTGTGAATTTGCGCTAATCTTCTTCTTCTTCTTCTTCTGTGCTTCGTAGTTATTATTATTGCTGGTGTGTTGTCAAAATGATGTGTGCTGCACTTAGTGCTTCCAAACAATTCACTAAAGCTTCATAAATTTCGAAAGTTCTTTTATTGTTTTGTTGTTGTGCTTTCTTTTTGGTTTTGGTTTTGGTTTTTGTTTTTTTTTTGTTTTGTTGTTGTTGTTTTGATGCATCACAATTTTCACAAAAGCATAATCATAACGATAAGGAAATTCGCTCTAAAAAGTAAAGTGATTGTTTGTTTACAGCACCAGCAACTCACATCACACACACACGCTAATACACACACACACGCATGCACTTAAACATACGTACCCTTCTTTACAAAGTATGAATCTATATTTTTCGAATATAAATTCCATTATTTTGATGTGCATTTTGAAAATCAGTAGTGCTGCAATGTATTTTGTAAAACACACACACACACACACACACACGCGCAAACACACACAGGATACATTTGAGACTTCGTATTCGCCGGAAATACTTCATTTCTTTCTTCCGGTGACGTATGCAAATACGAATGTGCTTATATTCGTAATCACACACACACACACATGCGCACTCATGCAATAATGATAGTACATACAATACACACACACATACACACACACACACACACAGACACTCACATAAACATGAATGCAATCGCAAATCGCAATGAAATATATTGCTACTTTTTGGAAAATTTTCTATGCGCTCCCGATAAAATGTCTACCATTGCTCTCTCTCTATGTGTGTGTGTGTGTGTGTGTGTGTGTGTGTGTGTTCTCATATGAATGAACGAGTGTTGCATGTTTGATTGTGTATGAGTGGAATGCATTTCTATGTATTTTGCATAATTTACGACCATCATTCGTTCGTAACCGTTTGTTTGTTTATCCCTTCGCCGGTCCATCTCTCTACCAGGACTTCTCTTTCCATTCGTCCTGCCATTATTCCATCCTGTGCGTCTGTTTGCTAGCATATCGGTATTTGTTCTTACATCGGTTCGTTCGTGTGTTGCACTTATTTCGTGTGGCCCTTTTACTGATGTTCAACATTTCTTGTTCGTTCGTTTTTTGTTGCTGTTGCGTTGTATTCTCTTGATTCGTTTTCCAATGAATCATTTTTGTGAATGCGTTTTTGTTTGCGAAAATTCGCGTGACTGTGAATTTAATCGATGTGGATCGCAAGATTTACTACTTGCCCATGGAATTTATAAACTTACTTGCCGATTGTAATCGCGCGCGCGTGTGTGTGTGTGTGTGTATATGTGTGAATTTGTGTAAGTGCGTATGTATTTGTGGATTTAGCTGGTATTGAAAATTGACTTAAGATTTATTTTTTCCTTTCGATTTTTTTCTGCCAATATTTATGGTAATTTTATTTCATGGACTGTTAAGCGTGTGATGTTTTGAATTTTTATGGGAAAACTAAATCTTAGAGGGTAATGGTAAAATTTATGTAATCCCAATTGAGCGTTCTCCTGCAAAGCAATCAGATCTCGGTTTTTGCAAATTGCTATGAATTCTTTTATGATTTTCGACTTGTGTCTGTCTTGCCTTTAAAGCTGCAATTAAACCTGATCCAAAGTGATTGCTCCTTAACTTGGTAAAAGCAGTTAAGTTGGAAAGGAATGTATCCTATTGTTTCTGATTTCTCATCAGATTCGAGTCCACGAATTACCTATACAGAAATTATTTATATAACTTTTTTAAAGTAAAGAAATCTGTGGAATGCGTTGAAAAGTGCTAACTTCTTTCTTCTTTTAATGGCACAACAGCCCATGGAGGGCCTAGGCCGAGGTTTTCACCCTTTTTAATAAGTATTTTCATACGATTTTATTGAAGTTAAAGGAGAAACAAAAAAAAATGCAAACCTGTGCAACCCCATCTGACATTCTCAGTATTTAATTCCAACAAAACACTTAAGTAAGTTTAAAAAATGACAAAAAGTACCTCCAGAGATAACCACATACATTCAATGGGTCCCATGTCCTTTCCTTGACAAAGTTTCAGCCCAGAACAAATTTTTGTTATTTTTTTCTTTAATTCCTTAATATTGGGATGGGTACAAGGTCGCCAAACCAAAATCCTAATATCTAAAATCCCCAAACTCATAATCCCCAAATCTAAAATTCTCTAATACAAAGTCCCCAAACACCAAATCCCCAAACCCAAACTTCCTATTTTTTCTGTGAATTACGTTTGGATTAAGTTTAAAATCGCCCTCTGTCGCTATCTCGCTCTCTCTCTCCATTTCATTGCCCCGCTTCCATTCTCTCAAGAAATTTTTGTTCAAAATATTTCTGGTTATTGACGGGGGCGTCTTTTACGTACGATTTTTATTTAATTCCTACCAAATTCTTATATTGACCATCACCCATATTAAAATGATACCCTATGCGCCGTTCCCAAATTGGTCTTAATCAAAATCATATCTTTCCTCAGTTCTTTAATAATTTCGTGAAAACCACAATTTTTTTCCCCGACCACAAAATTAAGTCTGTTGTGCCAAGCCTCAACTGAGTTTTGATTGTGCGGAAAATTATCGTTGAAAGAATCTCCAATGCACCAAAAGTTTCTATTAAATTTAGGACCACTAAATTTTTCCAGTTCAGGCTTTTTTTTTTGAAACCCTTATCTTCAGAATTGTCATTTAATTCATTGTAATAAGCTAAAACAAGAGAAATAAATGATAAACTTTTAAAGAAATCTTCATCATTTCCATATTTCTGAGAAATTCCTTCTTTTTTCACTCGCCTCGCCAAACAATCTGGCCGAAATGAAGTTAACATCCTTTAATATTTGCTGCAGATGAGATGAGGTTTTCTCATAACCTCTTAATTTTCATGTTGATTTCAAGCTAATGTTTTCTTCTAAAACCACATGAAAGAAACGGTGAATAAATTCGGTGTAAGCCCGCTTAGATTTTTTGGTCATAAGGCAAAATACGTGGAGCTCATGCTATTGATTATTTGCATTGTTTATTTGATTGAAACGGTGTTTTTGAGTTAATTAATTTCGAAGATTTTGAAGACTTATATTTTGGGATTTTGATTTTAGTGATTTTGATTTTGGGATTTTGATTTTAGTGTTTTTGTTTTTGAAGATTTTGGATCTGGGGGTTATGAGCTTGGTCGCTGTGGCGTAGTGTTAATGCGTTGGACTGCTACGCAGAGTGTCCGGGGTTTGAATCACGGCACAAGCAAAATCTAACACAAAAAAAGCTCGGCCTAGGCCCTCCATGGGCTGTTGTGCCATTAAAAGTAAAATAAAGTAAAGGATTTTTCTTAAAGTTGGGGATTTTGGGTATTTTTTTGGGGGGGATTTCATGGCTCTTCTCTTAATATTATAATATTATCTTTACAATGAGCTACATATTATTAATTCAACTTAGATACAACGGTAATTCTGGGTTCTTGAAAATGATAGGCGCTTTTTCGAAAACTGAGTGGCCACCGTACGCGAACCATGAGAGATATTACATAAATAGAATATAATATTTCATATTCTGAAATTCTAAAATATTTTTAATCGGTACGCACGAAATTGAAGCTGTATTTAAACTAAGTTTACTTAGGTGGCACTACAACCAATGATCGGAATTGGCAGCCTCTATAAAGCTTCACCAGTTGCCTCTGCATTGCGCGCGCTGACTCCAGTTGACAAAGCCAAGTGCAATCAGGTCGCCCTGAACCTGGTCTTTTCAACGGAGATTAGAACTTCCTCTCCTGCGTGTTCCTCCACCGTGGCTCGAATAAAACACCCTTCCAGCCGGGGCGCTTTCTTTCATTCGGCAAACATGATTTATACGCTTGACTATGTCAGTGTCGGCGTACAGCTCATACAGCTCATCGTTCTATCTTATTCGATTCATGTCGGCTGACATTATTGTTGGTGTTTATGCTGGATCCTAGATATACGAAATCCTTGACGATTTCAAAAGTATAATTGTCAACAGTGACATTTTGTCCTCGTTCACCACTAGACCCACTCGACGAGACTCCCTTTCCAAGTTGGAGAATGCTGCACTTACTACTCGAGCGTTTTTGCCAATGATGTCAATATCATCAGCGTATGCTAGCGGCATTACACTATTGTCGACATCTCTATGTTCCCAGCTCGAATTATTTTCTCCAACATAAGGTTAAAGAAGTCGCACGATAGGGAGTCACCTTGTCTGTAACCTCTTTTGATATCAAATGGTGCGGAGAGGTCTGTCCCAATTGTGGATGTCGATCTGTTTTTCTTAGGTCTTTTCCTGGATTTGACGTAATGTGAATATCTGATTTACCAGGCCTTAAGCCACACTCAAAAGGTCCAATCAGTTTGTTGACGATGGGCTTCAGTCTTTCGCACTGCGAGCGTACAGTGCGAAAGAACCTTGCAGAGTACGCTGAGGTTCCAATCACTTGGCATGCTTTCATCCCATCATATTCTGCATAGAAGCTCATGCATGCGTTTTTTGAGCTCTTCCAACTCCCACTCAGCAGGCAGGCCATCCTGCCATCGGCAGCCTTATTGTTTTTCAGCCGAGTGATGGCTGTTGAGACCTCCTTATAGTCGGGCGACGGTACTTCAACGCCGTCAGTGGTTGGGGTTCCCGGAGTAGATTCCGCAGTGGCGGGATTATTGCCGTCATCGCCATTAAGCATCGGTGAAAAGTACTCCTTCCATAATCTCATTACGCCCTGGACATCTGTCACCAGATTTCCGTCTTCATCCTTGCAGGAAGAGGCCCCGGTCTTCAAACCATCAGTCAGGCGTCTTATTCTTTCAAAGAATTTCCGGACCTCGTTCCTGTCGCGTAACATTTCGATGTCATTGAACTTGCTTTCTGCATTTCGATTCTTGCGTCAGAAGAGACGTTTCTCCTCCCTCCTCAGCTCTCTATATATCTCGCGTTGCAACTGACTGTAGGGTGGCTCTATAAGCTGCGTTTTTCGCATCACTAGCTTCGCGACACTCTTGGTCGTACCACATATTTCTCCGTCGACGTTGGTAGCCTAGCACCTCTTCGGCAGCCGTACGCATATCATCAAGTTGAGGCGTGTTTTGCGATAGGAGGAGTGCGACTCGATTGGCGACGATTTACCTTAATGGAAACTTAGAAATAAACCAAACTGTATTGGTTAAAGAGCACAGAATGTTGCAATTAAAATTTACTCTCATGCCCTTTTTCACCACCACTGCCCACAGTTTTTGGTTTGCTTATCTCTCGATTTTAGGTATTTATCATTTTAACGATATTATAATTATGATAAATTTATGACATTTATGATGCATGTTGCAAGCACATGTAAATAAATTTAAAAAATATCGATACCAAAATTGCAACATTATGCTGCAATAATAACTCAATTTTATTCGGCAAACACTTTATGGTATCTACGGTAGGTAGGTATAGAGTACGAGTATGTTGCATGTATCCCCTAACTCGTTATTGCAACATTTGACTGGTTTTTTGCTGTTGATGTTGTTTTTGCAACAATTTTGCTCACTGCTAAACATTGTTTATGTAGATTGCAATCCAGTCACTGCTGGTGCGGTTGTCAATGTGTTTGTTCTTTTCGTTGTTGTTGTTGTTGCAGCTGTTGTAGTGGCAACTGTATTTTGTATGTATTTGCTTTTTTTTCGGTGTTGTTACTATCACGAATTAGTTTAGTTAACAATGATTGATGTCACAATGTCAGTAAGGCCTACAAACACACACACACTCACACTCACACTCAAATACATACTCACAATTACTTTAGTATAAATAGCTCATGTGTTTTTACTTAATTGGATTTGTGCACACACATACGAGTGTGCATGTATAGGTATGTATGTGTGCGCATAAATGTAAATGTATGCGTATCTCGTATGAATAACTGCGGTAAAATGAACACGTTGCAGTTGATGCCATTGTTGTTTATGCTGTTGCTGCTCCTGTATTTTGTTGATGTTGTCAGGATTAACATCATTTCTGCATAATATGTACAAAATAATCAGTAGTTTGCTTGCTGTTGTTTCATTTTTTGTTTTGCTTGTTTATGTTGGCTGCTTACTGTTTTTATTTGCGTAAATTTATCAGTAAAAAGCAAATTTATTTACAATTAGTTTTACTTTAAACACAAAACATTTTTACGAGGAGTATGTATTTAGCAAATGCCCCTAAAGCTCTGCTACCTCTCACAGTTTTATATTTTAATTCATACATACTTGAACGTACATAACTATGTATGTACAATAAAAGTTACACTTGCCAATGGATCCAGCGTTGCTCGGGGAATTTTCAAATTAGGCAGAAAATACATTTCATTGATTTGTGTAATTATCTTTGTGGACCAAGTTGCCAGATGTAATTTGAACATATATTTTCTTTCTATTCCCTCTTCAGAATCTTAGTGAAAAATATAGCACCACGTCTTTTAATAAATTTTCACCAAGTAATGAAAAAAAGACAAAACCATAAAAAATCACTTGTTCTTTTTTTTCATCTTTTAATGGCACAATGACAGCCCATGGAGGGCCTAGGCCGAGCTTTTCGCATCCACTCATGTTGTGCGTGTTATATTTGTAGATGAATGGAAGGGACCTCCTACAGTTTAATGCCGAATCCGAATCCGAACGGCGAAGTGAAAAGCTTTTCATAGCCATTTTTACTCTTGTAGGTTTGCCATTGCTCATTGCCTGCCAAGAGGTGGTGCCGTGAAGAAAAATGATTTATTCTACTTTTTGATTTTGCCTGTGCCGAGATTCGAACCCCGGACACTCTGTGCAGCAGTTCAACGCACTACCACTACGCCACAGCGACCACAATCACTAAGAGAATTAAAGAAAAAATTATAACTTTTTAATTCTTGAATCTTGAATCAGAGTTCCGGCTGACCTCCAATTTTTAGACTAACGCGCTAAATAGTTTTAGCTAGCTCATCTGCCGTCTCATTAACCTCGTTGTTTCTATGGCCTGGAATCTATATTAGAGTAATTTATAGCGCTAGACCATGTAAAACGAGATCCTCCCTGAATTGCAGAACTAATTTCAAATTTATAATGGGAGAGAGAATTTAAGGATTTAACAGGCAGCTTGCCTGTCTGTAAATATATCTATCTTGGCGCCATTATTCTTGATGTCACAAAGTGATCTGTACTCCTCCCTTATTGCTATCAATTCAGTTTTGCATATGCACATTGGTTTCGTTGAGAGAGGAGTATGGTTGAATATAGTTGGAGGGACTCTGAGACTCTGAGACTCTGAGTAGACGCCTGCCCCTATAACGCAGTCCATTTTAGAATCATCGGTGTAGAGCTCCACGCCAAAGCTCCGAATTACCAATTACTATTTTTCCTCCAATCCTCTCTGGGTAGGGAGAATATATAAAAATATATCTTGAAGTTTAGGGTACTTATAATGTAGTCAGTATTGACGACAGGGCGGCGTATGTCAGAATTGGTCTTACGGTGGCAGTGTATGACCACAATTATATTTTTCGTTTTGAAGACCCCATTTCTTACCCAGCATTCTGTGCTCTGTATTGAGTTTCCAGCTGAGTTGGAAAAAGGATGAGGATACTTAAATTTTTTTTTTTCTATAACAAACTAACAAAGCTCTCTGTCATGAATGAATCAGTCGTTTGTTTCCTCTTTATATGTAACATGTACATGTCAAATAGTAATAATACTTCTTAGTTACAGCCGACCACCAGAACAGGGCGGCGTATGTCAGAATTGGTCTTACGATGGCAGTGTATGACCACAAATATATTTTTCGGTTTGAAGACCCCATTTCTTACCCAGCATTCTCTTGCACGTATAAAGGACTTTACTCGCTTTCTTTACTCTGTGCTCTGTATTGAGTTTCCAGCTGAGTTGGAAAAAGGATGAGGATACTTAAAATTTTTTTTTTCTATAATAAACTAACAAAGCTCTCTGTCATGAATGAATCAGTCGTTTGTTTCCTCTTTATATGTAACATGTACATGTCAAATACTAATACATACATGACGATTATGTATGTGTGCATTGCACACATACTGGCAATAGTTAAAAGGCATGAACTTTGTGGTTTTGACAACGTTTGAAATTTTCCCATAATAATTTGTCATTCACTCAAATAAAGTGATATCTCTGTGCACGAGTATAATGTAAAGTCATCGTGCTTTTGAACAAATGTACTATCTGTATGTGTGTATGTATGTGTTAAAATATTTATAATCTATTATTTAATTTTAATTCATTTGGAGATTTACTGAAATATCGAATTCTATTTCAACTGCTGTAATAAATTGTACGTAAATAAATTTCTTAGAATTGTAGTATCGAAATGAATTTTACTGTGCTCGTACACAGAAGCCGTTTTCAAGCTATTTTCATCAGCTACATAACGACCAAAATCACCAGCTTGAGTCACCCACATTAATAAGATAACACAAGACACAACAAAGCATTTGCAATCAGTATGGAGCAGGACAGCTGCTTGTAGCTTGAGATCCTTTAATCTTTAACTACTCTTATGCATGTGTGTGTGTGTGTTAAGCCAAATTAAAAGAAAATAGAAATATCCAACAAACATTTTAGCATCTCATATTGTTGTACAATCATCTTCAATTGCAACTGCAACTACAATTACAACTACAACTACAACTAACTATGTACTTAGTTACTATCTACTGTCATCTACTATTTGCTGCTATTGCACTAATTGCACAGTGGTCAGTCAGCAGCGCAGCTTCTATTGTGCAATATATTTTACTTTTGTCTCTAAAAACAATAAACTTACTCAGTTTGGGTGTTGGTTACTTTTGGCAATTAGTATATTTGACACAGAAATCATTCATATATGCTTTAAGTTTATTTTATCTTCATTGTCTAATGAGCTGAGTTTAGCAATTGAGCTGCGGTATTTTTTCTTTAGTCTAAAACTTTGGGTAATTTCCTTTTGACTTAGTAATTTCCTTTAACTAAATTCTCTGAATGCTTCTTCCTTGCATTGAATCAATTAAATCATCCAACACTGAGACATAAAATTCAACTTGACAATTCTATTCGAAAATCGAATTGGAAAGAATGTGAAAAATTTAAAACATTCACTAAAATGTGGAAAGACCTAAAGTGATTTTTGTGATTTTTTAAGTTGAAACTTCATAGACCAAATTAAATCTTCCTTTGAGGTAAAGTAAGGGCAAGACGATTGGAGTGTGTTCGTTCAATTGTTTATGGTTGTTAGGCTAGCCAAGAACCTATCTCTGTGTCCTTGTCCTCTCCAACTTGGTAGTTGATTTTTTATGTAGAGTTTTTTGATTTACCTTTAAAAAGCGATAACGAGAGTTTCGCGTGGCTCTCATGAAAGAGCATCTAACTTTCTTCACCTTTGAGGAAGGTGTGATATCTTCTTTCTTTCTTTCTTTTAATGGCATAATATCCCATGGAGGGCCTAGGCCGAGCTTTTCGCATGAATGGAAGCGACCTAGAGTTTTATGCCGAATCCGAATGGCGAAGTGAAAAGCTTTTCATAGGCAATTTTTACTCTTATAAGTTTGCCATTGCCTGCCAGGAGGTGGTGCCGTTTTAGATTTTTCTACTTCTTGAGTTTTCCTGTGCCGAGATTCGAATCTCGGACACTCTGCCTATTAGTCCAACGCACTACCATTACTCCACAGCCACAGGTGTGATATCACGATGTCAATTAATGTGACAAGATGTGGCAAGATGGGCTGACAGCATTTTTCCATATAGTTTCTTCAGATCGCTGTGCGTACCCTGACCAAAAGGTAAGCCAGCAAATTCGTGAGATGATATCTTTGTGGAATTAATGAAAATCGTGTGTCTAGTCTAGACTTAGATTTTATTATATAAGGTAGGCTAAAAAGAAAGTTCAGAAATGTGAGCTAAGTTTAACCATATTTTTTTTAATAAGTATAGCAAAATAACTTTATTGAATCAAATATTTTTCATTGTTAGTGACCACCTCTCGCCAAGCTCCCTCAGTTTTTGGCGGGTCACCAAAGAAGTATGTGGCCTAGCGTTGTCATGATGAAAGACAACGCCCATTCTGTTGATTAGTTCCGCCCGTTTTTCCTTAAGCATTAAATATTGTAACTTGTTCACAGTACAGTTCCAAATTAATCGTTTGGCCACGCGTTAGCAGCTCGTAGTACACAGGACCCTTGCAATAAAGTTATTTTGATATATGAGCAGAAATTGGTTAAACTTAGCTCACTTTTCTGAACTTTCTTTTTAGCCTACCTTATATTTTTCTGTATTTTCTTAACATGCTAAAATTTTTCAACTAACTATTTCAAGTCCTTATCCGAGGCTTCATTTGAGGATTCAGTGGGGAATATGTGTTGGGTTCCAAGCTCCACGAGCACAAAACGAAATACCTTGTGCCAACAAACAAAGAGTCACTCACGTCTTGGACAAGATGTTACTGTTGACAATTATGCTTTTGAAGTTGTCAAAGATTTCGTTTACCTAGGATCCAGTATTGTGGTCGCTGTGGCGTAGTGGTAGTGCGTTGGGCTGCTGCGCAGAGTGTTCCGGGGTTCGAATCTCGGCACAGGCAAAATCAAAAAGTAGAAAAAATAATTTTTCTACACGGCACCACCTCTTGGCAGGCAATAGCAAACGTACAAGAGTAAAAATTGCTATGAAAAGCTTCTTACTTCGCCGTTCGGATTCGGCATTAAACTGTAGGTCCCTCCCATTCATGTAAAAATATAAGACGCACAACATGAGTGGATGCGAAAAGCTCGGCCTGGGCCCTCCATGAGCTGTTGTGCCATTAAAATTAAAGTAAAGGATCCAGTATTAGTACTCAGAATAATATCAGCATTGAGATCAAGCGGAGATTAAGTCTTGCCAACAGTAAGCAATTGAGAAGCAGAGTCCTCTCTCGCACGACGAAAATAACGCTCTATAAGTCTCTTAGCCTTCCCGTCTTAATATATGGCTCCGAGACGTGGATATAGACCATTAATGCTGACAGACTGCTAGGAACGTTCGAGAGGAAGATACTCCGTCAGATCTACGGTCCAGTATGCGTGGACGACGTTTATCCAATACGATGGAACGATGAGCTGTATGAGCTGTACTCCGATACTGACATAGTCAAGCGTATAAAAATCCAGCGGCTTCGCTGGCTGGGTCATGTTGAGCGAATGGAGGAAAGTGCTCCGGCTAGAAGAATGTTTTATTCGAGACACGGTGGAGGAACACGCGGAAAAGGACGTCCTAATCTCCGTTGGAAAGACCAGGTACAGGGAGACCTGACTGCACATGGCCTTATCAACTGGCGCCAGCGCGCACAAGTAGAGGCGACTGGCGAAGCTTTATCGAGGCGGTCAAGACCGATCATCGGCTGTAGCGCCAGCTAAGTAAGTAAGTAAGTAACTAAGTACTTCATGTCTTTTTCCTTAGTTTTTGACAGCGACTTATTTTGATACGTAAATATTTATATAGATCTATGAAGTTTTTACTTCTGAATATTTTTACTATCAAGGGGCCATCTCGCCAAAACGGTTCTTGTTGAGAATGAACTGCATTAGTTCTGTCTTTTAATCCTATGTGTTTCGTAAACTATGAACATTTATTATTACGAAGTCTCTTTAAAAGGCAAAACACCTCTGAGAGTTATAATAAATATTGATTCATTCCACCATGCCTGGAGTGGTTGGCCTGGGTGATTGCCCAGAGGACACACTTTCGTCAGAACGACTCGTTGTGATACCACATGGTTGGACCTGCAGATCGTTAATCGGTACCGAACGGCTCGTTTGCAGTTTGTTATCACTTTGTGGTTTAGTTATTTCCTATCAAAATGTGTAATTTTACACTTTTATATAATTCTCATTACCTTGCTATTAGTGGGAATATCAGTTTTTAAGAGAGTTAACCAACAGACCAAGGTTGGAAATCAAACCCTCTATATTCCATTAAAAAAGCTTGCATTTATTAAATCTTACAAGTTCAAGCAGGATACATAAATTAAATCACTTTGGTCGGCTCTTTTCACACTTGCGAGTAAGCGTGTGCCATGAGATTCACAAAACGTTCCAGGTTGGACGGTCACTAATCAACAATACTGATCCGCACATTATGCAAGTAAGTAAGTAACATACCTACCTACTATTGTTCTCTAAAAATATTTTTAATATCTTATAGTGCACTGGCCTGCTAAGCACTGCTAAGCAGAGGGTCCGGGGTTCAAATTTCGGTATAGAAAGATTTAAAAAGTAGAACAAGTAATTTTGTATTTTTCTATACGGCATCACCTCTTGGCACGCAAACCGTAGGGAGCAAAAATTGCCTATGAAAGCTTGTCAGTCCGGTGTTCGGATTCCATTCATGTACAAATATAACACACACATCATGAGTGGAAGCGAAAAGCTCGGCGTAGGCCCTCCATGTGTTGCGGTGCCATTAAAAGAAGAAGAAAGACTTCGAATAAATAGTGAAAAAAAACATTATTCACTTTAACCTCACTTTTCGCTATGAGTACTTACATTTACGATTTCCTTTTAAACCAACAACAACAACAACAAAACAATCCGAATAACGACCGGCCAATTAAAAACAAAAACAACAACAGAAATTCAACCACAACATTGTGTTGCACCGTGAACTACGCGAGAGCAAAAACAAAAAAACAAAAAAAACAAAAAAAAAACAAAAAAAAAACAACTAAAATAACAAAAATATATGTAAGTACTTGTACTTACATAGATTGGCGTTTATAGAACAACAAAAAAAAAAAAAAAGAAGAATAAAACAAAAAAAGGATTCGTACTGATTTAAATAAGCAGGATATGCGTATATAATGCGGATGTTGTTGTACATTTTTGTTGTCTTGTGTATTATCATCATGAGACTTTAATGTAATGTAAGCAGAAGCAGGAGCATATTGCTAGTATCCCATTTCACTAATACATATACATATACATACACATATTGTTGTTGTTGTTTTTTATATGTATGTATTACATTCTTTTATTGCTGCGGTTGTTCATAGAAGTAAAGGAACCAAAGAAGAGTAACAATGGTTTTGAATTTTAATTATCCATGCAGTACACACACACTCACACACACACACACACACACACACACACACACACACACACACACACACACACACACACACACACACACACACACACACACACACACACACACGCACAAACAAACACTTGTGAAAACATAACGACAGTTAATAAAATGAAAAAAGAAATAAAATAAATGAGCTAGTGTGTTTGTTGTTCGTTTGTTTGTTTGCTGAATTTGAATTTATCTTTTTTTTTTTGTTTTGTTTTATTTATTCTCGTTGATCCTTTTTTTTTTTGGATTTACATTATTATCATTTCCCTCATGCTCCTTCTGGTTTAATTTTTTTTTGTTTTGGTTTTGGAAATTTCGTGTTGAAAATTGTAAAATTTTCTCAATTAGAAAAGTTATGAGAAAAATATGGCCGAAATGTGATGAGAATAAATAATGCTTTTCTGAGAGCTGAAAATTAAACGAGACAACACCAGAACATGTTTTCCGTTTGTATCCTAGAGGATATTTTTTTGAAATACAACATAAGCATAAAAATTAAATTTTCGAATACATTTTGAGCGAACAGAGCGAACTTTATTGTAAATTTTGGTATTACTTTGAAGTAGTCCTGTTTTGATGATGCCTTCTCACAAGGACTTGGACAGATTGCCTTTGGAGCGTTAAATGTAGCTTGACTGTTAATGCAAGTTCTTCTTCATTTTATTCGCTGATTGTGTTCGGTTAAGTAGTTATTTATTTTAAGTGCTCACAATGCCAACGATTTTCGTTTGGAAATCTCTCGCTATTTCACCTCTAGCGGGAAGTTCTTACTACTTATTTTTAGGCAGGTACCAGTTGATCATGTTTGAAGGTGCCTTTATAGATGCCGTGTATAGGTCTTCGACCAATTGTTGAGCTTATTAGTTTACTTTATAATGAAAAATAGTTAATAGTTTTGTGGTATTGAAATGAGTAGCATCAGAGCACTGCTTCAGAAATGACGACAAGCTAACTATAAACTATATCACACTCTGTTTAATTTGGGTTACTCCTCATCACTTTCATTGCTTCTTTTTGAGTATAAACATTAGTCTAAAGGAGTGATGTCTATGAAATACACGACACTGGTATAAAGTAAGTAAATTTAGCAAAGATTTAAGGGCACACATTTTCCCGCACGGTATTTAGAGAAGTGTTGGACTCAATCTTAATTGCCAAAAACCAACCCTGTCAGTACATAAAAAGCATTCGCAGTGAAATATCTCCGGAATAGGAGGCAGTGATATCGGATTTAACAAAGCTTTAAGGAAACACTTTTCTGCAGGGTATTTAGAGCAGTGTTGGACTCAATCCTAATTGACAAAAGGCATCATTATCAGTACATAAAAAGGATGCGTACTCAAATATCTGCGGAACAGGAGGCAGCGATATTTGATTTAACCAAGCTCTAAATGCACAAATTTTTCTGTATGGTGTTTAGAGCAGTATTGGACTCAATCCTAACTAACAAAAGGCATCATTGTAAGTACATAAAAAGCATTCGCACTGATATATTTGCGGAATAGGAGTCAGCGATATCTTTAAGGGCACAAATTTTTCTGTATGGTAGAGCAGTGTTGGACTCAATCCTAATTGATAAAAAGCATCGTTGTCAGTACATAAAAAGCATTCGCACTGATATATCTGCGGAATAGGATTCAGCGATATCTTTAAGGGCACATACTTTTCTGCAGGGTGTTTTGAGCAGTGTTGGACTCAATCCTATTTGACAAAAAGCATTCCTGCCAGTACATAAAAAGCATTCGCACTGAAATATCTCCGGAATTGGAGGCAGTGATATCGGATTTAACAAAGCTTTAAGGACACACTTTTCTGCAGGGTATTTAGAGCAGTGTTGGACTCAATCCTAATTGACAAAAAGCATCATTGTCAGTACATAAAAAGGAAGCGCACTGAAATATCTGCGGAACAGGAGACACGATATTTGATTTAAGAAAGTTCTAAAGGCAAAAATTTTTCTGTCTGGTGTTTAGAGCAGTATTGGACTCAATCCTAATTGACAAAAAGCATCATTGTCAGTACTTAAAAAGGATTTTGACTGAAGTCCCCAGATCAACTTCAGGTGGAGAGTGTCTCTCTTATATAGCCTCAGCGGTTGTCAGGGCCAATGAATGTTATGTATTAGACTGCTTTTCATTTGAAAATATACTTGTCTGAGAAAAGCCGTTTACTTTGCCGTTCATATTCATCATAAAACTGTAAATCCAAATTTGTGAAAGTCCAGTCTACGCTCTTTTTGGGCTGTTATGCCAAAACAATTTCCAGACTTTATTTCTTTGCTTTTGCGTATATTTATTTATGTTGTTGTTCCATTGTTTAATCTCCCCATATTTGATTATTTGTAAGTCCAAGTTTAATACATTGTTATCATCAGCATTCCAAACATTCAAATTTTGTCATATAATAAATTTAAAAGAACAAGATTGTCATCATTGTTGCAACATACAATTTTCAAACCACTCCTTAATGATATTTCCTGTTTAACCTGCTAGAACACAAACATCAAAATCACAATCTCTACTACCACACAGTAGCAGTAGTGAAAAATATCACCACTAAAAATAGTAAATAACATATTAATTGCTTTCTAAAAGACCATGAAGGATTTTCCATTCATCACCATATCCTTTACTGCCGGTACTTCCGGTGCAACGCGGGGTGACGATGATGGCGGTGACGGTAACAGGAAAAGTAGATAGTGGGATAGCAAGTGCGGTCCACTTTTAACCCAATATTTCTATTGAAGTGTTGTCGTTGTTGTTGTTGTTGTTGTTGGGACAGTGGTCGCTAGACATTGCCGGATGTTATTGTTTAGTTGTTCCAGCACAACAGCGAGTGTTGTTAATGATGATGTTTGTTGATTATATCACTGAACAAGCCTAAAGCATACTTTACTCTCTTCTAACTTTCTCATTTTAGCTCTCCTTTGCTCTCTTTTATGTTCTCTGCCTATTCCGAAACTAGTTGAGAGTTGTATACTTGTACTTTTATAAACTCCAATAGATAGTTTGCATAAATTTTTGGTTTAATTTTTGTGGCATTTGTGATCGCTTTTGCTGTTGTCATTTTTTTTGGTCTGCTTGCTCATACATACTATGGTATGTATATTATATGATATGAATGTTACTATGTTTTATTGAAATTTGCCTGCTGGTGTATTTTAAAACGGAAGCGGAAACAAGTTTTGTTTGTGTCCACATGCAGTTGCGCTTTGTTGTAGGTACTCATGTGTAAATAGATACATACGTACATACATACATATATATATGAATGCTTGCTGGTCATTCTCACTAGCACACACTGATATATGTTTATGTATGTATATGCATGTGTTTGTGTTTAAATGTGTAATTGCATTTATGCCACAGGAAGTGTAAATTTGTAAAAACAGCGTGTTAATTCTTGGATTTATTTTTACATGTATGCATTTATATATACATACCATAAGTATAACAGTATGTCTCTACCTCTGTACATACATAATTATTTATATGATACATACACATACATGCGGTGACTGCGACTATGACTGTGTGTGTGTTTATTTTGCCAATATGTGCGGAAAAATACTGCGGTCATATTTGCACGTGGAATATACACTTCCGGTTGAATTACTTTATTGTTGTAAAGATACAACAAAACCGGCAGCAAACAAAAGACTGTTGCTGGGTACCTTTCTGCTATTTTCAAAAGCGAATTGAAAATATATTAATTTTTAATAAATTTGCTACTACACAAAATATGGTATTTATGTGAGTATATTCTGGATTGTATCAATATCAAATTAACATCCTATAATCCTATAATAAAAAATAAAAAAAATCAGAGTGTAAGAACTCGTGGGTTAAGTGAAACTTATAAACTTAAACTACCAACTAGTTTAATTCTACACATTAATCTGTTTTTTACGTTTCCCGCACGTCCTCTTTTTTTTATGTTCTTTTTTCTTCAGTCAAATGCAATGAAAAGTTGTAAAAGCGATTTGTTGGCAAAATCAACTCAAATGAAAAATAGTAATGCTTTCGTCGCCGAATTCTTATACAAAATTCCTTTCGTTCCTTTTAAATATGAGAGAGAGTATCACGCAATGCATGAACTTACAGTGAGAGTCGGTATTGTGATCATTCTAGGAATATTGAAAAATTTATTGTTAAAGTGATCCATCCCATACAGTACAAGCAGAGACGTCGGCTCTCTCAATGCCATATCATGTGTACATACCTACGTTTAGGTACATATACACGCGATATACTGCGAACAATCGAGTAATTTTCATATTATTTACTGTTATCGATAGTCTTGTTGATTTCGTGAGAAATTCCTTTAGCACAAATACATATATAAGAGAGAGAGAGAAAGAGTGCTGTTGGTGTTGTGTTTCCAGTAGTGGATTTTGTTTACTCATTCTTTTGTTTGCGCCGTTTCACCGTACACACCACTCTATGTGTTACAGTGAGGGAGAAAAATGATTTTGTTTCAATTTTTTAATACCTAAGTAAGTATTTGCATGGAGAGCTAACCAATATAAAGTAAGTCATCATACAAAAGGTTACCGAAATAGTTTGCAGTACACTCTGATTAGAAGTTTCACTTAAAAAACTGGAAAGTAAAATGTAAAACAAAAGAATTTTGTTGAATTTCTTTCACTGCCTTTATTGCTCAATTTAGCGCTAACGAAACCACCTACTAAGTACTGCTCGCTAATGCCGCCTGCACTTGCCTCGGTAATTATTAAATATGTCCGCTGTATAACAGCAAAGAGATTGTTGCATATTTTCCGGCGCTGCGCATACCCGTTTTTAAATATTTTTTTGTACATAGATACCTATACTCGTATACATGTAAGCACAGCGTGTAAATATACTAAAATGTACAGTGTTGGATAATCAAATAACAACACCATGTTCTGAAACCATAAACTTTAAAAAAATATTTCCCTAGGCTTATGATAAATTTAAAAGATATTTACTTTTATTCATTTAATCCATAAGTTTAATTTTTTCTTAAAACAAAAACAAAATCAATTCATTGTAAAAAAAGAAATTTAAACTTACTTACTTACTTAGCTGGCGCTACAACCGATGATCGGTCTTGGCCGCCTCCACAAAGCTCCGCCAGTCACTTCTGCTATGCGCGCGCTGGCGCCTAATTTCCAACGGAGATTAGGACGTCCCCTTCTGCGTGTTCCTCCACCGTGGTTCGAATAAAACACCCTTCTAGCCGGAGCGCTTTCTTCCATTCGCTCAACATGACCCAGCCAGCGAAGCCGCTGGAGTTTTATACGCTTGACTATGTCAGTGTCGGCGTACAGCTCATACAGCTCATCGTTCCATCTTATTCGATACACGTCGTCCACGCATACTGGACCGTAGATCTTACGGAGTATCTTCCTCTCGAACGCTCCTAACAGCCTCTCATCATTGATGGTCAATGTCCACGTCTCTGCGCCATACATTAGGACGGGAAGGATGAGGGACTTATAGAGCGTTATTTTCGTCGTTCGAGAGAGGACTCTACTTCTCAATTGCCTACTGAGCCCGTAGTAACACCTGTTGGCAAGAGTTAGTCTCCGCTTGATCTCAAGGCTGACATTATTGTTGGTGTTTATGCTGGATCCTAGATAAACGAAATCCTTGATCAATCAAAGAAAGAAATTTAAAAGTTATACATAAAATCACATTTCAAAAAGACAAACAAAAATAGAAAAACTTCAATTAAAAAATAAAAATTTATAAAATATTGACTCAAATTGTTTACTAATGCTAATATTTTGTGGAATAGCCTTTGTTAATTAAAATCGCCTTACACCTTCTAGGCATTGATTCCCCCAGAGACACGCAAGTGTCCACAAGTTCTCGATTGGATTAAGGTCAGGAGATTGGGAAAACCAATCTCGGGCAAGGATTGAGGTGTGCTTTGGGTCGTTATCCTGTTGCATTTGCCATTTCAGGTGCATTTCCCATTCAGCATAAGGAACCATCACCTCCTGAAGAATGTTTACGTAAACAGAGGGCTTACCTAATACAGGGGCCCACACCATACCAAGAGAAGTATCTCCATACCATGATGCTTCCACCTTCGTGCTTAAACGTCTTCCTAGTATATTTTGGGCTTAATTCTGCATTTTTCGGGCGTCTAACCCAACGTTTGCTATCACTTCCAACAAGATTCACCTTGCTTTCGTCTGAACATAATACGTCAGGCCATTTTTTTGCATTAATTGAACCATCCCACTCAATGTGCACTTCAGCGAACTCTATGGGACACTTTCGATGTCTTTGTGTTAACATTGGTACTTTTCGTGCTGTTCTTCCATACAGTTTTTTTTTCCACCAAACGTCTCCTTACTGATCGAGCACTGAAATTTTAACCCCTGTCTCCTCTCTAATTGCGGCAGCTGCCTTAAATGGATCGCGTGCTGCCAAATTTTTTATGCGATTGTCATCTGCACTTGTAGTTTTGCGGGGCCTACCTCTCTTGCAATGAAATTTTTGAGGTAATAAAGATTGGTGGACAAATGTCGAGGATCTGCTAATAGTTTTAGCTATTTGGCGGCTGCTTTGTCCCTCATTTCGCAGTTTTTTCACCAAATCACGCTCCTCCTGGCTGCAGTGCTTTGCTCGACGCATTTTGCTGTGACATTACGAAATAGTTTACATTTAATTGGTTGAATTACCCGCAATGCTACCATTTAAATGCTTGCCAGTATAAATTATAAACAAATTTGCTTCAACTTTTTTGTTTGGGAATCCCCAAAAATTATTTAAATGTAGTGTTGCCACTTAGAAATTTATAAAGTATATAACATACCATTTTCTTCTCTATAAAAATTGTTTGCCATAAGCAGTCCGATAAAAAAAAAATCAATGGAAGTTTTACAGTGCAAGGTGTTCTTATTTTAATTGTCCGACACTGTATACTTACGCCATTGTACACAGTTTGTTGTTGCCGTTGTTGGCTTTTGCCTCCTGTTGTTTGCAACTTGCATCCTATGTAGGTACAAAAAAATACAAAAATACGAAATGTGTACAACATTGCAAAAAAGGTAAATAATTTTTTCACCGCATACATACATACACGTACATACGCATACATATGCATTTACTATATATATTTTTGAAAAGTGTTTTAAATAAATTATGCGAAATTTTTGCATAATATTTTAAAAGCATATTTAACGATCAACGCGGGAATTTTACATGGCCACAATACTCGTATGTGTTAGTGCACGTCTGCATATGTGTGTGTGTGGGTGTGTGTATGAAAAATGCGGCAGTAGAAAAAGTTGTGTATGCAGCAATTAGAATATTTGTATTTTATTAAATGTAAATGAACAGTAAAAACTTTAATTCAATTTAATGTGTCTACAAAATAGCGAACGGCAGGCAAAGTTTTGATTATTATACAAGAAGTTTTTAGGGTGTAGCCATGCATTAAGCTTACCCACTGATTCCATGTCAATTAACAGGAAATGTGTATTTTGTAAAATTTCGTACTTGCATTTTCTGAGAATTTTTTTAGGTAACTACTTAATTGTTTTAAATATGTACTTTGCTTTTTGAATTTTTATTATTTTATATTTTAAGTAGAAGCTAGAAAAATATGTATGTACATAAATTTTATGATAAATAGTATTGTGGGCAAAAAGTAGTAAGACTTTTTAATTTAAATTTCGCGCGGAAACCCATTCATCAAAATATTATTTTTGTAAGGTTGGTATGACTGTCGGTGACATCTGTGCCAAATGTCACATCAAAATAATCATTAGTGTTTAGTATACGCTTGTCTTTCTGAAGTACAAAAAGTGCATTCGGCGATTTTCACAATTAGTGAAATTATTCAACAAAGAAGTTCCATTAAATTTTGTGTGCGGAATCAAATTTCTGGTGCCGAAACGTTCAGAATGTTGCAAAAGGCCTTCGGTGATAATTGTATGTCGCGAGCAACTGTTTTTGATTGGTACAAATTGTTCAAAGATGGTCGAGAACGCGTTGACGACGAACCACGTCCAGGACGGCCATCAACATCAACTGATGATCAACACATCAATAAAATCAAGGAATTGGTGCTCGAGAATCGAGAAGCGACGATTAACAGTCAGAGACCTTACTGGCATTGTTGGAATATCGGAAGGATCAGTGAAAACCATTTTAAAACATCATTTGGGCCTAAGAAGAGTGAATGCACGATTGGTTCCAAAATCACTGTATTGGTTTTACGAGACCATTTTGCCAAAAATTCGACTGATATCGTTCCGCAACCACCCTACCACCCTATTCGCCTGACTTAGCACCGTGTGACTTTTGGCTATTGGCTATTTTCTAAACTCAAAAAACCGCTTCGTGGGCACCGTTACCGTTTTGAGTCAATTGAAGACATTAAACATGAATCGCTAAGCGCATTGAAGGCTATTCCGGAAATTGACTTTAACAACTGTTTCGAGAATTGGAAAAAACGTTGGCACAAGTGTATTGGGGCCGGGGGGGATTTCTTTGAAGGGGACGAAATAGATTTGGAAGAATGAATAAAAAAATTTGAAATTATGAACAAAGTCTTACTACTTTTTGCCCACAGTAGTATATGCATAACTTTAATTTTATTATGCTCGACCAGGCATTAGTGGCTCATGGCAAGCACAGATTATAAATGAGTTCATTTATTTTGTACTCAAATTACAAAAACAACAATATACCCTGTAGACAGTGTGTAGAGTGTAAAAATGTAGCATATCTCTCGGAGAACTATGAAAATTTCAATGTTTTTTTTTTTTTTTGTCGTTCAAATTGTGCCAACAAAGTACAATTGTACTAAACAAGCAAGAAGTTAACTCATCTTAGGGCTCACATAATACAATTAATTATGACAGAGAGAGTGAGCGAGAGTGAGCCAGGTGCAATAGATAGCAATGTACTCTAGGCAACAGCCTAGACATACATTATCCCCTAACACTTTCTAGGGTTCTATGAAGGATGAACTAAGAATGAAGAAAAGGATCTATAAGTTGCCTACCGTACACAGGTCCCTAAGTTTCGACAGTCAAAGTTACTAACTGGGGACTGTAACACAAAACGAGTTGCGTTATATCTCAAGCTAAGTAAAAACGAGCTCATATTCATTACGGGTTTGCTTTTAGAGCACTGCAAGCTGGAGAAACCCTTGAAAAATCTTTGCATTGGACAGTACCAGAAATGAAATGAGACGCAGGAGTACATCCCACCACTCTGCGAGGCACTTAATAGGAGGCATTGCTGGTCATTAGTGAACCTCATAAATTAAGAGGTTCCCCAGTGACTGAGAACGGCTGTCTTTAAATGTATTATTACTAGGAATATAATAGTCCTAACCGGTCGCAATACACTTAACCCATTTACATCTGCAACTACGCTTGAATAAATTTTAAAAAATTGTATGCATCAGTGGGAGGCCTCACAAAAGTGTACATCTTCAGAACGTTTGCGTTTTGGGTTTTCAGGTTGGGTTTAGTAATCCTGTAAAAACCAGGGTCTATCGCAGACATTACACCATGCTTGTTGACGATATGCACGTTGAGTTAACACAACTAACTGAACGACTATTTTCAATGAGCACCGTCACACGGTGTGAAGCGATTCATGGTTAAAATTATATTGAATTGACGTTTCAAAAACATGTTTACTCCAGTCAATCGGTTGATAAGTGTTAAAATTATTCAATGTTTACATACCCTGGTGTAATCAGTCGTGATTGGGAAATAATTTAATTTTTTGGCAAATAATAATGTTGAAACTGGATCTAGACTAGATGACTCTCGACTAGTTGTCGACTGTTAGTAATCAAAGAGGTACATGTACTTGTGTTTAGCGATCGGTTTAGTTGTCGACCATCGACTTTAATAACTGAAACACGTTCAAAGAAGAGAAAACTAATACTTATGTTTTGGTAAGGCTCTTCCTAAGGCAAACTCATACCTTCAACTCAGGGAGTAGTTATGACTTGTGGGAAAATATTCCTCCCGCAATTCTCTCACATTTCACATTTTTGCTATTTCAAAAGTAGGAAGACATTGTTTCTGTCTCAGGATTTTAAGTCTAAAATCAATTGGATTAGCTTCATAATCATTAGATTTTATATTGCAATAAGTATTGAGTATTTCTGTATTAATTTTTAGTATCTAAACCAGATAAATTGAAGTTGATTTATTTTCCAGCTAATAAACTTTCAGTCTAAAACTACATTTAATTTACTTCAAACATGCAGGTAGATAATTTTCTAAACATCAACTAACTATAAAATATTTTAAGACTCAAATCTTCTCTGTAATATTTTGGAGAAGCTTTTGCTATGCACTCACGTAATGCCAGCAAATTTAAAGTTAATGACAAAGAAGATGGGAGTAGTGGATGCGAAGTGGATGCGAAGTGGAAGCGGAATGAATGTTGTTAACAAAAATGCCGCAACAATTTGTATGCGATAATATTTCGCATAAGTTTTCAGTAAAATGATTTGCTTTATTTTTGCATGCTACAATACCTGGATACATGCTAACGAGTACTTATACACCAACACACATATGTACATATACCACACACATACGCCAACGTTCAAACGTGTGTACTAGGTATACTTATGCATTTAAGATTGTCAAAAAGTTTTTAGTGCTAACTATGCAACAAATCTGCTGTAGCTGTTGCTTTGGCTGCTCTTTCCACCACCACCACCACCACCACCACCACCACCACCACCACGATGCAAGTACTTAGTTTTTGTCAATTATTACATACGAGATACGACAAACTGAAGGAACAGGATATGGTATAATAAGAATGCGGTAAACCAACCGATGAGAAGTCCTCTGAATGCTAAAGACAAATAAAAACCGACTGCGGGGGAAAAAACCAAAAGGAATGTGATATACATACATACATACTCTTTAAGCGCTTTTTCTACTTACTGATAACTTCGACAAAAAAAAAAAAAAAACAAGAATGCATGTGTGGATGTATGTGTGTGTGTGTGTATTTGTAATGTGTTTTCTTATTTGTGCATTTACGCGCACATGTGAATGTGTTGGCATCTATTTCTTCTACTTGCAGTTTCACTTGTGCATATCTACTTTTTCTATGCATATGCATAATGCTGAAAATTACATATGTATAAAAGTATAAATATATTTGTGTGTTGGTTGGCAGCAACTTAAATTTCTTCGGCATTGCTCTCCCCGTCTTCCTGTTCTTCCATTCATTTCTGCGTTTTCTTCTTGTACTTGTCATTTTTTCGCCCCGCCCCCCCTTCCCATTTTACATGCTCATCTACTTCATATTGTTCTTCATAGTTTTGTGCTTTAGTGTGAAAAACTTAACTATTCCAAGATTTATACAAGTGACTGCTTTTCGGTGTATTAGTGTGTGTGTGTGTGTGTATGTTAATGTGTGTTCATACATGTGAATATGTGTCTAGATAATTTTGCATTGCAAGTATATAAAATATGAAAAATATGGAAAATGATATGCCCTCATGGCTTTTTCACACTTATTTTATTCAGCATGTGAGTGTTTGTGTGTGTGTGAGTGTTAGTGCGTGTGTGTGTGTTAGTGTGCATGTAAGCATGTATGCATGTATTTAACTTCTTTTGTGTTAATATTTCTCTCTTCCCTTTCTCCCTTTCCATTTGCTTTTGTGTGTGACAGCTTTTGAAGTGCATCTGCATGTTTATCCTTGTAAATGCATGTGTGTTAGTGTGGGTGCTTTGAAGTGAATGTAGTGAATTCACTTTGGGTCCTCGTTATCATCAACATCATTATAAATACAGACTTATGTGTGCGTGTGTGTGTGTGTGGTGGCTGTTTGTTTTAACTAAATTTGTGATATGCTTGATTTTCTCTTGTTTTTTGTTTGTGCCTGTTATTTCTTGTTTTGTCATTGTTCTTATAATTCAAGGTGTTCTTTTTTAAGGTTCAACAAAAATCGAATCTTCAAGTTATTCATTGAAAGTTTTTGGTTGGGGCGGAAAACTTTTATATTTTATATTGTGTGTTTTTAGAAAAGGTTGTGATTTTTAAGGATACACACTTACTCAAAGTGATTGCAAGCCCTTGAAATATCGTCTTAACTCTTTTGCTTCTGATAACAGTTTCACTTAGGGTCTACTCAATTATTGGGAACTGAGTGTGAGTGTTTGAATTTTGCAACTGAAATCATTTAACATGATTTGCGGAACTGAAAGAGAACCTCATTAAAATCCAATATTTGTAATATGTATTTGCATTAGGTTTTGCTGCCTGGCTGGAACATTTCATTGACAAGGTTACTAAGTACAAAAGTGCTGAAAAGAAGAAAACGTAATTAATTTTGCTACATGAAATTCATACAAAAATCAACTTTCTTCTTTCTTTTTATTCTTTAAATGACAGAACAGCTCATGGAGGTCCTTGGCCGAGCTTTTCGCATCAACGCATGTTGTGTGTGCTATAGTTTTACATGAATGGAAGGGACCTACAGTTTTATCCCGAATACGAACGACAAAGTGAAAAGCTTTTCATAGGCAATTTATACTCTTCTGTGTAGGTCTGCCGTATAGCGACCCCGGACACTCTGTATAGCAAGCCAGCGCACTGCCAACTACTTACATATGCCACGGCGATCACATCATCTCTCACATAAAACTCAGAAAACTATGGCATTATAAATTTATTAAAGGTTAACTACTAACAAGTTCAATTCTTTCTCTCAACACCACCTCAAGTTCTGCAGATCTCACAGAATTTTTAAGACAAATATTTTTGTAAAACATAACAAGCATCTAAGTTCAGCTTTGATCTATTCATATATGTCACGATAATTATCGGAATTTACCGATTTCGTCTTCTTTTTCATCTTTTTCACCTTGAACTTTTATGAGATCAATTTCAACTTCACTGATATTTTAGAAAACTGTCCAAATTTATTTCATCAAATTATTGTACTTTACTAATTTATCTACAAGTTTGTTTCTTTCCATATTTAGTTTTAATCATGTAATATTCAAATGTCGGAAGCGCCAATTCTGGTCGCTTTTCCTTGATTGCTTTTTTGAGAAGGTCGAGTTGAGAGTAGTATAGAACCAAAGTATTGCACCCGGCTGGGGCAGCTCATACTAAACAATTTCCTTCCAATCCCACCAAACACTCAAGGTTTGTGAAGGGTCACTGCGCTTTTGCCGACGCTCAACGGATATTCTCGTATCGAATCCACTTTTCATCGCCCGTAATGATTCGCTTTAAAAATGATTCGATTTCGTTGCATTTCAGCAGCGTTTCACTGATGGTAATTCGGTCAATCAGATTTCTTTTCGTGAGTTCATGTGATACCCAAACATCGAGCGTTTTTGCGTAGCCTGCTCTCTTTAAATGATTCCAAACTGGCATGTGGTTGATGGTTAGTGCCTCCGCTATCTCCTGACAGGCTACGCGTCGATCTTGCTCAACCAGTTGCAAAATTTTCATCAGCATTTTCAGTGACTGGCTGACGAGAGCGATGCGCAACTTTGATATCGAAATTTCCGGTACGGAATCGATCAAGCCACTCCTGAGTCCGGCGCTCACTCACATCATCCTCATCGTAAACCGCAAAAAATTTTCGGCATGTTCTTGCAGCGGTTTTGTCTTTTCTAAAGTAATAAAGCATATTTGTTCAGATATTTCACTCATTTTCAAATCAATGTAACTTTTTACACTAGCGACGAATTACACAACGGTCTTCTCACACCAAATGTAACCTGAAATGCCATCTGCCAAACATGTGTTCGTGTGACATAATCAGACTATGACTCAATATCTTGTGTCGACTCCAATTAGATAATGTATCAATGTGATACAAACTTTGCATCGAGGACTAAATTAAGTCGTAATAAATAAACAAAAATATTAAATAAATAAAAAAGAAAACTGACATATTCCTCCGATTTTCGCATTGTAATTTTCATTAATTCAGTTAAACGTATTTGCTTTAGAGTAAAATAAACAATACGAGCAGTGCAATTAAACTGCAAAGTGTACACCATGGCGTATGAGTAATAAATAAATGGGATAAAATAAATTATGAATGCGGCAAATACCGTAAGCTAAATAATAGAAATTTACTTACTTAATACAAATATTAAATAAGCCTTTAGATAAATTTACAACATATTTATTTGCACAATTATGTAATAAAAATCAAATAACAAGAAAAAAGAAGCAGAGAAACAATAAAAACAAAACCAAATATTGTAAATTCGAAATTTCATAATTGCATTGCATAAACTAAATAAACTGGTGCTATATCCTTGTTTTTTTTTACATATAATATACAAACATTCAAGTTTTAATTTTCAGCAATAAATGCTGTGGTTTTAGCAACATTTTTGTTGCTGCAGTGGTTTTTCCTTCGTCATAATAAAGGGTGATTTATTTGCTACTTGGTTTTTGACGTTTACATTTCGGACAGTTCACGCATGATTTTTGACATGTGTCATAGTAAAAAATGCTCAGTTTGGTTTGCCATTTCATCATGAATAGACTAACAACGTTTGCAAATTAATGAAATTTATTATCAAAATTCGATCCGTTTTTTATCGCAAAATTGTCTTCAGCGACGAGGCTCATTTTTTGCTCAATGGATAGGTGAATAAGCAGAATTGCCATATTTGTAGTGAAGACCAGCCAGAGGCAATTCAGCAGCTACCAATGCATCCCGAAAAAATGCACTGTTTGGTCCGCTTTGGCCTTCATCCTTCTTCAAAGACGATGAAGGATGAAGGCCGCAATGTTACGGTCAATGGAGAAAGGTACCGATGCCGTGCGATGATAACAGACTTTTTTTTTGCCGGAAATGCAATAATAGAACTCGGCCGACATGTGGTTCCACCCAGGACGGTGACACATGCCACAAGCCATACTGCACGCGAAACCATGCATCAATTGAGTGTCGAATTTGGTGAGCAGTTAATCTGATCGCTGTGGCGTAGTGGTAATGCGTTGGAATGCTACGCAGAGTGTCCGGGGTTCGAATCTCGACACAGGCAAAATCAAAAAGTAGAAAAAAATGATTTTTCTACACGGCACCACCTCTTGGCAGTCAACGGCAAACCTGCAAGACTAAAAATTGCTATGAAAAACTTTTCACTTCGCCGTTCGGATTCGGATTCGGCTTTGGCTTTAAACTGTAGGTCCCTTCCATTCATATAACACGCACAACATGAGTGGATGCGAAAAGCTCGGTCTAGGTCCTCCATGGGCTGTTGCGCCATTAAAAGTAAGTAAGTAATTGGCCACCAAGATCGTGTGATTTGACCCCTTTTTACTATTTTTGTGGGGCTATGTTAAGTGTCTTGTCTATAGGGACAAGCCAAACATGATTGCTGCTTTGGAAGCCAACATTGAACGCTTCTTTGATGAGATTTCGAGATTCCGGCCGAAATGTATGCCAAATGTGGCCCTTCAGAATGGACCACTTGAAGCGTAGCCGCGGGCAACATTTAAGTGAAATTATCTTTAAAAAGTAAATGGCAAGAATTGATTCGATCCAAATAAAAATTTCATTCACTTTTGTAAAATTTCTGTATTTCTTGAATTATCAAAATCCAAGCTCTTTAAAAATCACCCTTTATTATAAATTAATTTTACATAATTTATTTGAATGGTTCGAATGAGGTGCAACAAAATGCTGTGCCTATCTAGAAGCATTTAGTTAACTTGAAATATTTTCCCACACATGCACAGGAAAACACAAACGACTACTACATACATATTCTATATGCAAATATGTACATGTATATTTGCTGTATACTATATATGTATGTGTTGAGCACCTCTGCCAATAATGCTATTGTTTAATGAAAATTAAAAACCAAGCAAAAACAATAGAGAACAAATTAAAGAATTAATAAATGGCGTTCGGTGCGCGGTTATGAATTTTAGCATAAAACACCTGCCACTCGTGTTTGCTTTTGTTTCGGTGTATGTAATTTTTGTTTTACGAATTAGTTCGTTTGTGTGATTTCGTATTTATTTATAGCCACAATTTGTGCTACAATTATATGTTGTTGGCTTTTAACTTTATTATTTCGATTTAAAAATGTATGCACAGTACATATATATAAGGTAAGTAGTACAATATATAAACTCGATGGTTAGGAGGGTCTAACAAAAGTTCGGCGCACAGAGAAATTATGTGCAATGTAGAGAACGTTCGTTAGACCCGCACTGATACATGCTGCAGATATGTTGATGTAGCGGTGAACGTGCATGCGTTAAGAACATTTTAAACACGCATGCATATAAGTTTACACACACATTCACACACACATTCACACACACACTGTGGACAGACAATCACTTCTCTATACATACCATACGCTTGCATACACACGTTTCACATTTTCGATTTTTATTGGCAAATTCGGCCATTTGCGGTTAACCGCGGATACATTTTAATGAAATAAAATTAATGCAATTAAAAATTTTAGTGGCACGTTCCTTGCAAACACGTGCATATTTATGGTATGCATACACGTTAAGTGCATCATAAAATAAAGTAAAATAAAATGATTTTGTTAACACAAAATATTTTTATTAGCGTTTGTTTGCTTGTTGGTAGAACAAAGTACACATTTTATATTAAGTCAATATGTAATTAAAAAATACTTGTTTGCTTGCGTGTAGTAAATTTTAACTAATTTTAACTTTTAAATAAATAAATAATAAATTTTTAATTAAATTTAATATTTGAAGCTGGTCAAGTTTCATAAATATAGCAGGGGAAGTGGTCGCTGTGGCGTAGTGGTAGTGCGTTGGGCTGCTACGCAGAGTGTCCGGGGTTCGAATCTCTCGCAGGCAAAATCAAAAAGTAGAAAAAATAATTTTTCTACACGGCACCTCTACACCTCTTGGCAGGCAATGGCAAACCTACAAGAGTAGAGATTGCCTATGAGAAGCTTTTCACTTCGCCGTTCGGATTCGGATTCGGCATTAAACTGTAGGTCCCTTCCACTCATGTACAAATATAACACGCACTACATCAGTGGAAGCGAAATGCGAAAAGCTCGGCCTAGGCCCTCCATGGGCTGTATTGTGCCATTAAAAGTAAGTAAAGTAAAGTAACAGGGGAAGTCATTACTTTATTGCAGGTTGCTATTATATTTTATAACTACTACCTAGTTATCTAATAATTTTTACAACGACAATGAGTTGTTTTGCTGGTTTAAACTTTTTAAATTCTTATGTTCATGGTCACTTTCAATAAAGTTGTATTCTAAACAAACAACAAATGGAACTCCATGTTAGAATAGTAAAAAGAAGAAATACAATATTCTATTGTTTTCAATTAAGTACCAAACTTAATCAAAATAGGACTATCTGAATAACCAAGTTTAAACTAGAACCCCGTAATGAAACTTCCTCCTTATACTTAAATATTGTTTATCAGTTCTTCACTGTTGTGACTTTTTATTCCCTCACAACAACCTCTCTGGATCCTCTAGTGATTGTTGATTATTCTCTTTCTCTTTGCTCACAATGCATAATAGCATACTTCGTATTAAATTAGTTGTTGTTTTAAGAGCCGTACTAAATATTACTGCGAGAGAGACTACAACCGTATTTCAGAGACAAATATAAAAAATAAACGAACCTTGTACTAATTTTTTTATTATTTTTGAATTTAATTTCTCTTTGTTGCTTAGGGCTTTTATAAATCATTTTCATCTGACATTGTTTTGAATAGTTATGTATTCAACGATTTGACTTAGTATTTAGTAGTATTTGTGCCATATACATAGTTCTTGAATATCTCCACGTGTCTCCACGTTATTTATCTCTTTGAAAACAACACATTCTTGTACTCCAACCGAAAATTGCAACTGCTGCTCAGAATATGCAAGAAGAACTAACTGGTCATCGTTCTTAGGAATTGAACATTTCACGTACTTCTTTGTTGCAAATTTAGCATGAAGACCAAGGTTCAATTAGTACAACAGCTGAAGCCATCCGCAATGTTTTCGGTTCGCTAATTGGGCTCTGGAACGCTTGAAAGAAGATGAGCAGTTTCACCGAAACATCACCTTTTCTAACGAATCTCACTTTGATCTCGGTGGTTACGCTAATATGCGCCTTAACAAGTAACTGTTTGGTGTGGTTTTTGGAGCGGCAGTAACATTGGGCCATTTTTCTTTGAAAATTAGATTAGAAGTTGCTTTACAGTAAATGGTTTGATAACTGATTATTTGTGTCCAATTTTAAAAGATATGGACTAAGACAACATTTGGTTCCAACCGGATGGCACGGCGTATCACAAAAACCGTGCAACAATCGATCGATTATTTGCCGTTTTCGTGACTTACATTGGCCACCACGTAGTTGCGATTTGCCTCTACTATTACGCCAAGCATCCATCAACTATTGAGGATCTTAAGGACGAAATTGGAGCAGCCATCGGTTAAAAAAATTGGGTTGATCGTATGGGCTACTGCAAGGTCAGTCAACGAAGTCATTTGAATCAATTAATGTTCCACAATTAACCGGAAAGATTCTACATTTGAATAATAAAACCATATTGAAGAAAATCATATTATTCGTTTCTCATTTCGACTGTAACCGTCCAAACGTAACTCAGGCTTTGTTGAGTCGTTTGTTGATGTTCTCCACCATCTAAAGAGCACCATGCTGCCTAGCTCATAGGCATTGTGCTGGTGTCCTTAAATCTCAGTTATGGCTTTGTTCTACTTCACGTGGAGCGTGAACAAGAATAAACGTATCAATGGTCATACGTTGACCCCTTTGTCTCTTTCAAAATTTGTGAAAAGTTACGAGGCGTCAACTTAAGACAAGCGATATTTTGTTGTAAGCTCTACGTCAAACTCGTGTTGATGGTGGGTACTAAAATTAGAAAATCAATGACATGCAACTCTGCGAAACAGTAAATCATAATTTGGAGAGAAATATTCAAAGATGAAATCTCATGCAATCGAAGCCTAAGTATAAGCTTAATTCCTACAACAACTCTTATGCTTATTTTTTTATAAATTTACTTGGGAGGTTCACAAGTTGTCTTATTTTGTTGTATTTTTATAAAGTCGTAAAATTTTTATGAAAAACGAATGACAATTGAGAGGAATTCAAATTTTATTGATTCGACAAATTGAGAAATAATTTAACACATTTGGAGAGTATAGTATGTATGTATGGATATATTGATATATAATTTTTGACATAATTTTTTGTTGTGGTTAAATGAATACTTTTTGGATTGCCATACTTTATTGGCATGGTGACATTTTCCTGCAGACACTTAATTTAATTATGAATATATCTCTCAGATCGAGGCCAAAGAAAAACGTGCATATAAGTTTTCTAACTAGCTTTGCTGGTTTTTGAGCAAATTATATGCAATAGAAACGAAAATATCGTCACGCTCTCTTTCCATCACTGATGTGTGTGCATATTCTACTCAAAGCCTCTCAAGATTTCAGTACCTATGATCTGACTCAGCTTGTATCAGATATCAAATATATTGCAGTTTTACATTTGATCTATAGAGCGCTGGCTAGTGAAAGTACAGATGATCATAATATGTATCCTCTTCAATACTCACCACTTGTTGCGTTCTTTGCACTTATTCCGCATAAGACTGGTTTCATAGTTAAACCCAAGACGAATTTAATAAGGTGGTGTTATTAACCATACGCTCTTCTTCTTCGTTTGTAGTGAGAAGCTGATGCTTTATCTAAGACCTTTGTGGGCAGTTATGCCATTAAAAAAAAAGAATTATAACGACATTATGGGCGCAAGAGCAAAGCTTTGTTGTTGTTGCCTCGGTGAACTTTGTTGTGCTGCTGCTATCACTTTACATTAATTCGCCGTGGTTAAACATCATTAGGTGGATATTTATAAAGAAGACAACAACACAAACTGAAAATGCTTTGATTATATGCATGTAAGAATGCAATCCTACGTTATCCGCTGACTAGCTGTCATGCTTAATAAGCGGATAGCGCATGGTTGATTTTGGCGCCATTTTTCTGTTTTCACTTCTCGATATTTTTCAAATTACAACTGAATATAAACGTAATAAAATAAGTAAGTATGTACATAAAATCACAGCAGCATCACAAAAACCGAGAAAAGGAATCAACAACCAATAGAAATTCTTTGCTCTTCCACAGTTCTCTCATGTTGCAGAATTAGTTCTTTGAAATTTAATTAAAATTTGCATGCCAATTGAGCAAAGGGTGACAATAATCAAGATGCATTCCAATGTAATATTATAATTTATATCAAGGAATAAATTACTTAAAGTTATGCATGAATTTCTTAATACAGGGTGTTTTTTTTTAGAAGTGTGGTTTT